>PVJI01002985.1:0-133557 GCA_004026765.1 Micronycteris hirsuta
CCTGTCACTTCTGCCGCCTCCCTTCCCGCCAGGTAAAGGTTGCTTGGACACCCAGCTTCTGATTAAAGCTACGTGATGGAACTTGTACCACGGGTGCCAACTGATGGCCCGTGTCAGGTTGTTGGAGTTAAAAAATATATTTTAATTTGTTTAGCTCTCTGGGGAAATTATCTGAGCCTGCATGTGATAATCAACTTTCACATGAGCTCTCAAAAAAACCCTGAAATTACTTGAGCCACAAAATGAGATTTTTAATCTACATAAATACAGAAGTCTTCCTCCTCCCCCTACCTTTTGTTTTGGAGAAGAGGGAAGATTAAAAAAATCCTATTTCATTTCTTCCCTCGCCCGCCCCCCCCAACAGGATACTATCATTAGCAGTTGTTAGGAAGTGATGAAATGAACAATGGATCACATTTTTCTCGTACATTTTTTTCCTTTTTCATTTGAAACTTTACACCTACTCTTAGGGTTGGGAGGAGGCAGCTAGTGCTGTGCTCCCATTACAGAAGAAAGGGCCTCAGAGAGAGGGTAAGATTGGCCCCAGGTCCCAGGGCGGATGGGTTGCAGAGCCAGGATGAGAACCTAGTTCTTTTGTCAGCAAGCTCCGCGCTCTCTCCACCCTGCGTGGCTGTCTCACAGCAGTGCTGGTGGATGGCATTCCCTAGGGACTGGGGTCCAGGGCGGAGGGAGGAATACTGAAAAGCCAGGTCAAGTCGTGGTCACACCCAAACGCCAGTGGCTTAACTTGGGTCCAGGTGTCTGTCCACAGCAGGTACCTCCCGTGTCTCCAAGCTGCTTTGATCTCATGACTCCCCCCCCAACCCCCACACTCTGTCAGCATGAGGCTTCGGGCGCACTGAAGCAGGGAAAGGGGGACCAAAGAGTTGCATGTTGCCCTTTAAATGCCTCAGCCCAGAAGTGACAGAATTCAATGCCAACTGCACGGGAAGCCAGGGAACCTTGTCTACTTTGTGTCCTGGAAGGGGAGGAAGGCCACAGTACTGGTGACCAGTAGTGATGACTGTCGCACCATCCACAGGCTGAGAGGTCTGTACTTGGAGAGCGGGCCCCTGATGGACAAACGCCCAGGTCACAGAGCTCCAGAAACTCTCATACTACCAGAAATCACTTTGGAGGAGCATCTATGTATCTGACTGGTGTTCCATAGACATAAACCGTGTGACCTCTTCTAGATGTCTGTGTGTGATGGTTTGAGGATTGCGATTCCTGTTTTACAGGTGCCATTTTCCTGACTGAACCCACAGTGATTCCCCGTTGTCCTGAGGAAACAGTTAAAGCTCCTTAATGTGACCGAGACCTGTCCTGAGTTGGCCCCTGATCCCTTCCCCGTCCTCACTCTCTAATCCGGGCCAGTGGGCCACCTGTCACTTCTCCCAGGCGAGCCGAACTCTCTCTACCTCCTTACCTGCACATGGTTGTTTCCTCCCCACTCACCTCCTGCTGGCCGGCTCACGCTCTTTATTCGGGTCTCAGCTCAGATATCATTTCTCAGGACCGGCCTCTGCTGCCTGGGCTAAGCCCCGCCCCCTGTGCTCTATCAGCCCCTGCTCTTCCTGTACCAGCTATTAGATCTTTGTGATGTAGTATCCTGTTCCCTTGGCTAGATGGAAAGCTCCTGGGGTCAGGGAGAGGGACTGATGGCAGCGCGTGCCTTCAGGAGCTTACACCACCCAGGGCTTAGCCAGCACACAGATGTAATCGAACGCACATTTGTTCAATAAACGAATGAATGGACATATGCGTGGGGGAGTGAGACCTGACTGAACAGGGGGAGGTGACCCATCTCTGGGGGTCCCACACTCTTCCACGCTGACTGTGAGGCAGGTCAGGCTCAGGGTGGTTATTGTGAGTTCCGACAACCATTTCTCTTGCTTTTGGTGCCAGTGCACGTTGGTCTGTATGGTGACCTTGACTCACCAGTTGCCTTGCAGCCTACTCCCTTCCTTCAAAGTGGTAGAGATATCCTACGTTTTAGTTAAGTCATTTTCCATTTCTTTAGAAAGGTTGGAATGCATGTGCCAATACATAACTAATGGTAACATGCCGCTAAGTGCCCGTATTATTTGACTCTAACCCCCATCGGCGTTATCGTTTGGTGGATACAGAAGTTCACTGGGGAGATAGGAAGCTCTGCAGGTGGGCCGTGGTGACGGTTGCCCAGCAACGTGAATGTATTGATGCTTAATCCACCGAGCTGTGCGCTTGCAAGGGGTTGACGTGGTGAATTCTATGGCGATTTTACCGCAACAGAGTAAGTACCCCAGACATGCCCGTGGACTCTGTGGCATAGTGTCCCCTACCAGGCGGGTGTGTGGTTGTGCTGCTGGGAAGACCGCTCAGCCTGAGAACGTTCTGGTTCCCTGGCTGCTGCTCAGTTAGGAAACCATCCCCCCAATGAAGCTCACATTGGCTCGATAGAAAAATTCTCCCACCTTGTTGTCCAAGATGAAAACACCCAGCTCAGCGATTTCCAATTCCTTGTTGAACTATCATCCACTTCTGTTATTTTTTTTCTCTCTGATAGAATTTGCTTGGGGGGAAATACAGTTGTAAACTATTTCCTACCCCTGTATTTATTAAGTAATGATTCATTTGTCTCCTTCATCCCTTTGAAAAATATCTGAACACAGAGAACCACCCAGCGGGGTCTGTATTGGTTTTGATGCTCAGCCTCTCCACATCCATTGGATATCATGGCTGCATTTGATGCAATGCTCAAGGATGAGTAAGAGTGTAGTTTCTGTGGAGCGTTTGTCTTAGTTCAAGGACCCTGTTATCACCTTCGAGGGAACAAGGTGGCCTGCGTTGCACTTGTTTCTGGCACGGCTCCTTTAAGAACCTGGTGCCCGGTGGCGGCGGGGCCCGGGAGGCCTGGTGATGGATGCCCTAGTCAGGACGGCATATTGGCTGTGCTGTGCAGTGATAATGAACGATTTCAGCATTTCAGGGTGATTTGGATTTCCCGTGCTCCCTGACTGGAATTTTGCGGCCACGTTGTTTCGTGCTTTGCTGTTCAACAAGAGGAAACTAAATCTAGAAACCTGCTCGAAAATGGACACACTGTCTTCCGTTCGGTACTGTGCAAAGATCTTAAAGGCGAGGCTGTCATTTTATTACCAGCAGAAGGAAGATGTTGAACTAAGGCCCCTTCCAGCTCTAGAAATTTTAAAATTCTGGCCAACTCGATGCTGTATCAAGGGGGTCCTGCAAGGGGGGCCTGACAGCCCTTACATTTTCCTTGTCTGGCAAGCCCGGAGGGCTCATTGTCTGCAGTGGTTTTAGAGGTGGTTACTAGCCCTCAGGGTTGATTGATCTGTTTATTCTGAGCTTGAGGCTGGAGAGTAGAAAGGAGGCGGTTTGTTTTGGGTACTGCTGAGAAAAAACAGCCTAATCACCTAAAGACCACCTTGGGGAATGAAGAAACTCGGAGACTGGAACGGGCCTGCGCTTTGATTTGGAAGGAGGAAGGTGGAGGAATGGGGGAGGCCCAGGGGCTGCCCCCCCCACCGCCCCCCGCCCAGTTCTGGACCCTTTCTGTCAACTCCTCGAGACCCAGGGGCTGCCTCGGGGGCTGCTCCATGGCAGGTGCCTGGGCAGTAGAGCACAGCTCACTGGCCTCGGGGTGCCATCTGTCACCTTTCTGGCCAGCAATTGAAAGGTTTTCACAAGAGTAGGGTTAAAATTTAAAACAAGAAAACTGTTAAGATAGAGTGGCCACTGAGTTTTATCTTGCTATCTCCTTTTCAAGCTTCATGTGAGGATATGTTTATTGATTTGGGAGAGAGAGAGACATCTATTGGTTGCCTCCTGTTCGCTCCCCAACCTGGGGGGATCGAGCCTGAAACCTCTTGGTGCACAGGATGACACTCAACCAACTGAGCCACCTGACCAAGGATCTTTCTATCTTCAATGGCTTTGAAATATGGGGCAGGCATGGGATTCAATACTTTTAAGCAAGCTAATGCCTCAAATGTTACAGATTACACTCCACCTTCTTTGCAGGTTAGAACAGCGTCAGACCTCGGTGCATTTAAAAGTAGAGATGAGGCAGATCTGTTGCTTCTCTTCTCGGTTCCTATTGCCTCCATCATGAGGACTGAGAACTCTGAGATTCAGTAGATCCTTCAGCATACTAGGTTTGACTCTGGGTCAGTCCTGCAAATATTTATTAAGTACACAGAAAAGGCAGGATACTCTAAGACAAAACAAATCAATTAATCAATATCAACACCTGTCAGTGGTTGGGGCCGGGGGTGGGGGGGGGGGAGACAATACGAGGAATGACTGGCAAATACAGGTGTGAATTCCACTTAGTCTCAGCAAGACAGAGGAAGCTCCCAGAAAGGAAAGGGAGGATTCTGCCTGCACCCATCTGAGGGTCCCTCCGGGGCTTGGCCACCTACCCCCGGTCTGTTTGTTCTGGGAGCTGCACGACCTGATAGTACCACTTGATCACTAATATCTGCTTAACTCCTGAGCTGAGGGTTGCGGCCCAGGCTGAGGTGGCCCTGGAGCTCAGGATTGTCATTTCCGATTGCTGACCTTTCACAGCGTGGATGTTGTTGTGACTCTGTAAGGCCATATGGCTAAGTCAGAATTCAACGAGGATAGTTTGGGAGACTCTGGCATTAGAATTCCATGGTGAAAGGTGCATATAAAAGTTCCGTAAACTGTGCGTACCTTTATTCCCCTGCCCGCTGGTGTGTCTGTCACCCTGAGATCTCACATGGACTGGTGACACAAGAGCCAGCAAAGCCAGGTACAGAGAAAGGGCAACTGTTACTATCTGAGATCAGCTAAACCAAGGCTGACCGGGAAAAAGAAACTTTGAGTTTTCTTCCTAGAAAGAAGGGCACTTTTGTAAATGGGAAGCATACAGGGATATTTGGATTAGGAGGGAAAATCTAAAATTTGTGAGGAATCGTGCCCTGGAAGAAAGAGCTTGGGTATGTATATGAGCAGAGGTGGGGAGAGCGGCACAGTACAAAAGTGAGTCTACAGTAATTCTTCTATAGGAAAGTGTATTCGGAGGTGTCAGGAGACACAAGGAGAGGATGATGTTTTTCTTTGCAAGTCAGAAGAGCTGGCAGCACCACAGTCTTCTCTGCAAGGGATAAGAGCCTTGTAAAGGTCTAAAACTAGGGCTCTGGCTGGGTAGCTCAGTTGGTTAGAGTATCATCCTGATACACCAAGGTTGTGGGTTCGATCCCTGGTCAGGGCACATACGAGAATAAACCAATGAATGCATCAATAAGTGGAACAACAAATTGATCTCTCTCTCTTAAATCAATAAATAAAAAAATAGGGTCTATACGTAGGCATAGGCCAGTGAGAGAGATGAGGGGTGTGAGGTAGGCAACCAGGAAGAGGAGCTGAAGATGTGGTTGGCTCTGGGGGTCATAAGGGCCCTTAGCAAGGCTGGGCCAAACTGACAAGATCTCTTGAGGCCTGGGGTTTTAGTTTGATTAGACCCAAGGAGATAAATTCAGTAGAGCCCTGGGTATTGGGGTTTTTTTTTTCCCTTTAAGTTATAAGTCCCAGGGTGTAAGCAACAGAGAGCAAAACACAAGCTCTCTCCTAGCATGTCCAGATCCAGTTCACTTATTTCCTTGGCCTTGCCGGACCTCTGTCCTAGTGTGCTCATCTGCCGAACTTCCCGACTCTGGGACTGTTCACAGCTGTCATCGTTTTGTATAAATAACAGCCTGCTGAAGAGTGGGTGACAATGTGGCACTTTGCCGGGCCACTTCTTGCTCAGCATTCCTCATGAAGTCTTTGCTGCTGGCCGAGAGCCAGGCCTGACAAAGAACCGTGAAAGCGACTTGGCATAAAGTGACTTTTCAAAATGATCGTTGAGCTCACTTCATTATTACATCTTTCGTGCCTGGCAAAATAATTACCATGCTTTTTTTTAAAGTCGAAAGTAAACATTGATCAAATGTTTTCCTCCATGTGGATTATGGAATATTCAGTGATCTCTGAGCTCTGTCTCGCGTGGGTGCATCTCACGCAACCCCTGTCCTTCCTGCAGAAATGTACCCACGCATGACTGGGAGCGACCCCTGACTAGAACTGCAGGTCACTGCCCAGAATTTTTGTGACTTTAACACCGTGACTCACAACACACGGCTTCGCTGGCCCCTGTCTGAGGTCGGGCTGGAGAAGCAAAGAGTGAACGTGCAAAGGCAGCTGCAGCATTGAAAAATATGTGAGGGGAAGATTTTGAGGGTTGGATTAAATCTGATATTTTTCTTTTGTAGCTTTTGAAGGTGTGGGTCCTTCAATGGGGGATGATTTAGGAGCATGAAAAAAAGACAGGCTCAGCCTTATCATTTTGTCTACTTTTAACACTTCAGAAAATATATTGGATCCTGTCAATCCATAAGAACTTTTCAGAATAATGAAATGACATTGCACTTTTAGAAATAACGATACCCTGAATTTACTCAGGATGTTGCTCCTCACCAAGTGCTCATATGTATATTTATTATTTGATTGGATCGTTGTGATGGCCAGCCCTGTGCGTTAAATCAGCTGCTGCTGCTTTGATTTGTTCCAGACGAGAGACTGGGGGCGCAGAGCACTCACGGGCCACGCACACTGCTGTGTCCTCTGGGCCAGAGGTGCGCAGCTGGAACCCAGAGCGTTCTGTTCAAAATCCCTCTACCATCTTAAATACACACACACGCACACACACACGCACACACACACAGACATATACAACAGCAGTCTTGGATACACAGGAAAAAGTGAGCAGAGTGTAGAGTTCTCATATACCTCCTCACCCCACGCCAACACCCCTATTATTGACGTCTTGCAGTCGTGTGGTACATTCGTTAGAGTTGACGAACCAATAGTGATGTGTTATTAACTAAAGCCCAGAGTTTATGTTAGGGTTCACTCTTGCAATGTATACATTCTGCAAGTTTTGACAAATGCATAATGACACGTGACACGGTCCCATACAGAATAACAGTTCCGATGCCCTGGCAATCCCCTGTACTCCACCGACTCACCCCTCCAGCCTTTCTAACGCCCAGCAGCCACTGAACTTTGCACTCTCTGTAGTTCTGGCTTCTCCCAAACATCGCATCGTTGGAATTGTACAGGGTTCTTCCACTACCTTTCAAAGTCCAGGATTTTCCCTTCTTTGTTTTTATCAACAATAACAAACATTTACTATGGTTCTTTCTTCATTAAATTTTTTTCGTGAGGAGCTGTTCATAAATAAGCCTCCCCCCTGTCCCCTCACCATCTCCTCTCCTGTTCTTACCATTGAGATTTCTCAATATAACAAACTTAACTGCTGGCATATATCAGGAGTTTTGCTCCTCTAAGAAAAATCAGCAAAAATCTTCTAGTGTAGCGTTACCGTGATACTCTTTCACCTATTTTACAAGAGAATTATACCTTTTTTTGAGAAAACTAAGGCATTGAAAGAGAGAGGGGCTTGCCCACGTAAACACATTGGGAGAACAGAAAATAAAAGCCGGCTTCCCTTTTCGCCATTTGAGATGCTCCTGAATTTGGTCAAGATCGAGCAGCGCCCGGTAGGAGACACCATGCCAGTCAGCTCAGCCAGTCAGCGCAGAAGCGCTGGCTGTTGCGGCCAAGGCCACGGGCTTGATCCTCCTCATCTAGGCTAGTGAGTTACCTTGAAACTCACCTTTAGCTCCTGGATGTCGTGGGGTCCCTGTGGTCCCACTGATCACGAGGGGAACCAGGACAATGGATTTGGGTCTCACTTCCTCTCACCCAAACCCAAGAATAAAGCAAGTCAAACACATGTCCTGCTAGAGGCAGGTCAGACACATTTTTTTCTTTTTGCTTGAAGGAATTGAACACTAGCATTGCCTGATGAAAGAGACTGCATTCTGAAGCCATTCTGTAGTGAACAGAGGAATAAAGACTGCATCTAATAACCTAAGTATTTGCTCCGGGTACTTCATTGTCGTGGGTTTCCTGTTCCCTGGGTGGTAATTGTTCACAATTATTTGAGGTGTCCAGAGCGACAAAAGATGGAGGATCATAACATTTTTAAAGACTTCTGGCTTTTAAACAAAGGACAGAGGGTCTTCTTTAAGAGATCAGCAGGGATTGGATAACCACGGATGCACTGACCATGAACGCTTGCACCCCAGTGCTGGTGTGAGGCGGGGCGTTTGTAACCTTGTCACTTAGGTGGCAGTGCGGTCAAGTAGAAAACAGCTCCAGTGTGTAGGTCAAAACCTCTCCAATTTGTTCCAAAGGCGTTTGTCGATATCATATTTGGGTGGCCCTGGGCGAGTCACTTCCTTCCTTTTGACGTCTCCTGTCCTGTCTGTGAAATGGGAGCAGTCACTGTGATACGTGGCCCTGACTCAGAGCAGACGGGGTATTCTGTTGAGAGTTGGGTGCTGTCAGTGTGCTGCTTGAAGTCATGGAAGCGTCCAGATGAAAAGCGTCTTACCATTAATACCTATTTTATGTGGCACATATGTTACTTTGTATACATATCTTAATGTTTACTACATGTGTGTATACCCGTGTGTGTCTGGTGCTCACAAATGCGGGGAAGTAGTTTTCTCCCCACACCCCCCAAGGTAGCAACGCTGCCCTCAGCCCAGATGCCCAACGGCCATTGGATTTTTCCAGGGCCACCAGGCACAGGTTCTGGGCCATGTTCCCTTTCAAAGCCTGCGGCCTCATAATGCTCAGACACGTCAGCTTGCATGAAGAGGCCAAGAAAAGTCCACACCTGTGCCAAGGCAATGGCTGTGGACTTGGCACAAGGAGAGGCAGCTGGTGAGGACGGAGGGCAGCCTACCCCCCGTGGCTCCCGTTTCTCGTAGAAACCGATTTAGGATGGTCTTTTGGTTTACCTAGATTTAGCAGGCATTTCTTTGCCCCTGAAAATTATGTTCATGTTTGGAAAAACCCATGTATTTATCAATAATTGGGAAATTTCATAGAACTGGAAGGGGGCTTGAGAATAATCTTCTGGCCCAATTCCGGTCCCATTCGTCCGTCTGTAGATCAAGAACCCATCCCCAGGGTTCGTGGCAACCTTTCACCTTCCCGCTCCTCTCTCAGTTTCCATCCCTTCTCACTCGTGGTGTTTCTTCGTTTCTCTCCCGTCAGACTCTTTAGACGTTAAAGAAAATATTACGGTCACAGCAATGTTGGGACCAGGGACAGAATCGAGCTTTGTGAGCCCTTAAGCCTTAGACAACGAGGGGACTGTCTTCTGAACAAGAATGTAGTGATATCTAACCTTATTGCGGTAGACGTTCTGCACTGTATGTGTGTATTAAATCCTCATGTTGCGTACCTTAAACTTACACAGTGTTAATATCAGTGATATCTCAGTGAGGTGGGAAACAAATGAAAAATAGAAGCATGCTTAAGCTTAGGGTTCCGCCTCTGGTCGGGACCGATAAGGTTTCTTTCTTTATTTCCTGCCCCCATGCCCTGTATCAAATGGGACCGTTATGAGGGTTTGAGTCAAAAAGACTTTCTTTGTATATTGGTGTCGTTTTAGGTGATCTGAGCACACAGAAGAAATGCAAAGGAGCCTTAATGATCAGATTGGTTGCCATGTAGATTGTTTCAGTTGCTTTTGCTTTCTTGTCTCCTCTCTGGCCTTCTGGCTGCCCCGCCTCCTGCCAAGTCTTAGCTGTGAGAATTTGCTAGGGGTCCCCCTTTGAGGGAGATATGTAGAAGCTCTTCACCTGCAACCCATGAGCCCCCACCCCCCTGATGTTAGGGGCTCAGTGACCCAGGAGCCCCGAGAATCACTGTTTCACAGCATTTGCTATGACGGAGTCTGGCTTCTGGCATCTTTTCTCCTAAGATGACTACAAAACATCGGCATGTTTTTAGCCATTTTTTTCTACTTAGTATATTTTCCAGGGCCTTAAGGCACTAGACCAATGGGATAAAAGAGGAGTATTTAAACTTTTACAAAGGTAATACTTGCAGTGGTAAAACAGAGTAGTGTATCAGACCTCAAGAACTTGTGGCTTGCAGAAAGGAAGTGGCTTTCAGTGATGGTCTAACCTGAGTTGGGAGGAATGTCTTTATCTGAGACACGACAGTAAACTCACAGCCAGGTTGAAGCGAAGAGTGGCAGTGAGCAGGACTATCTGGTCCTGTCACAGCCGTCAGGGGAGTGACAGGTGAGGAAAGGCAGGGAGCCCCCAGGAGCAGCCCTGCTGACGGGGCTGAGGAGGGGGCCCCCGGGAGTAGCCCATACCAGAGCAGGAGACAGCTGCATATCACTGGATTCACTCACTGCTGTGACGGCATGTCATAATGGGGAGTCATCTCTTTCTTTTCTGGGGTCTCAGGCCTAACATTTGCAAAAGTGAGGGATTGCACTAGGACTAAGGGTCCCTTAGAGTCCTGGTTTGTTTCTTTTAACTTCTTATTTGCATTCATAAGTATTGGGTTGGCCAAAAAGTCCATTTAGTTTTTTCCGTAAAATAAAAGACATGTTTTTCATTTTCACCAATAACTTTATTGATTTGGATATTTTGAGTATGTCAGCCATCTCCTGTGTGGTTATAACATTGATTATTCTCAACTAATGTCTCAATTTGATCGCTATCAACTTCACCTGGTCTCCCTGACCATGGAGCATCGTCCAGCAAGAGATCTTCGGCATGAGACTCCGCTTTTGACACATTCGATCAGTCACAGCACCTTCTGCACACGCTGCACACACCTCTTTTGTGTGTGTCAGTTGCATTTTTGACTTTCTTGAAATAATAAAGCACAATATGCCAAAAATGTTGCATATTTTCTTTCATCTTCAATATTAAAATGGCTACACAAAATGTCACCAATTTCGATAATTTTTCTAAAAAATAAATGATGACATGACAACTGTCACAATACAATTCAACAAAATTGTTTAGAATAAAGTTAAAAACAACTAAGCACTACTAGAGCCATCTTACAGGAAAAAAAAAAACAAACAAACTTTTTCGGCTTACCCAATATATCTCTAAAGTAGGCCAAGATAATGAAAGAGTTGTAGTTGTAATTTTACTCTGTAAGGCTTTCTTTTTCAGGTATCTTGTTTTCACTTTGCTCGTTAACTACCAGGATCTATTATACGCCGGGCTAAATCAAGTGCCTGTGTATAAGCTGTGGGCATCTGGCCATAACTCACGCTGCGTCTGCGATGTGGTTCACCCAACTCAGAGAGTGGCCAGCTGTACCGCGACCGCTCCCCGACATGAGGCGCCTTCTACCAAATCCAGGCGGTATAGAGACGCCCTTCATGGGTTTATAGAGGCCCAGGTCCCCGACACAGAAAGGACTGGGCGCTCGTGGTACCCTGACCACTGTCCACCTGGTCCCCACACTGTCAGTGCCTTTGTCATCACAAGGATGGGCCCCAGGGCTTCCAACGACTCCAGCTCTCTCTCCTGGGAACTCGGAAGACGGGCAGGGCAGCTGTGACAGGGACCAACCCAGATATGCACCCATCCTTCCAGCAAGAGCTGTGTTTTGGGGGAAGAGGAGCCAGGGTGTCGGAGAAGGTCTGATTTATTCACTCGTTCTTGTAATGGTTCCGCATGAAGGGATGGAAAAGACATGCTTATAAATGAGGTGGGGGAACCCCGAAGGAGACAGAAAGCCTGAGGCAGGAATGGGGGGATTAGAGATTCCAGAAGAGCATGCTGGCCACATGTACCCCAGGGACCTGAGACTGCAGTCCTGACCCACGGACACCCAGGGGGACAAGCCTCAGAGCAGGAACGGGGGAGTGACTGGGGGGGGGCACTTGTGATATGGCATGGAAGGGGCCTGGGTACCTTGAGGTGACAGAAACGCAGCCTCTGCTTCTGCTGTGAGTGACAAAGAGCCTGGAATCGTGTCCTTGCGGGGTCATCCAGGCCCCCGAATGATGTGCGCAAATGCCAGAGGTTCCTGAGTAGCCCTGCGCCAAATTGTCAGAGTCCTTGAAGGGGTTTAGGAGACTCTTCCAGTCCAGCTCTGAGGGGCAGCAGGGTCCAACTTGAGAAAAATTATGACCCTTGACTTTCTATTTCAAATAAAAATAAAAGAACAAAGAACTCAAGGTGCCCTTAAGGAAAGCCCTCTGTCATCCAAGACTTTCACTGAAGGTGCAGATTTGAAATTTGATGAAAGCAATTTGATGTAACCGAATTTGCCAAAGCATGGCGTCTGTCCCAAAATCAGGGGCTGTCTGTAGCAGATACATTGCACTTGTGTGTGAGGCAAGGTTTCCAGGAGCTGGGCTTGGGAACTGTCACTTGATTGGTGGCTGCAGAGGAAGGACTTCATTTGCTACAGAGACCTGGTCAGCTGGGAGACTTGAGGTCAATGACTGGCTCTAGGTGGCAGATGGGTAGACGTCCGTGATGCGTGGTTCACCGTAGTCTATTCTGTAATGTGTGGGAGTAAAATGACACAGAACATGCAATATACTGCACACTTTTACGTGTGCAGGGAATGCAGGGCGTTTTAGCTGAGATGTCGTGCTGACGCTGCAGTGCCCACTGGGAGGTGCAGCCAGTGCTTGAGCGTGAACCAGGTTACGCGCTGTGGAACCTTCGGCAGAGGTCCTCGTGGTTTGGTGGTTGGAAGAGGGCGGACCTACACCTCTCTTTGAACCGCTGTGAGTTCAGGCAGGTGATTCGCCATGGCACGGGGTAAGGTGAGAGGCGGGTGTGACATTTCAGGACAGAATGGGGGACCCTCACTCTTAATGACTGTTCACGCCCCAGATCCAGATTTGCGGTTTGAAGTAGGTCCTTTCTTTAGGCTCTGTGTAGCAGAAATGGGCACGTTGTTTCAATTTTCCTTTCTCCCTGGGAAGTTCTTCATGGGAGGAATTTTCACCTGGTCCAGCCTTCCTTCCTGGTTTGTTTTAGCCCCTCCACCTTTCCCCTGCTTCCCCCACCCCTACCTCCTGCACCCCAACCACCACTGCTAACATTACAGTGGCGTCTTCTGAAAGCCACGGCCCCCTTAGGCTTCACAAAGGGTTTGGGGCCCTCCCCTCGAGCTGGTGTCCTTGTCCAGGGTTGGCGGAAGATGGCGAGGAGTCCTGGCTGGGTTGCTAGCTTCCAGCACCCTAACCGGCTTCTGTGTGTGGTGCGTCATTTGCTGTTCTTGGGGAGGGGGTGTCTGCCTTCTATTTCATCCTGCCGCCTTTCCTCCGCCTGGGGCTGGTTTTGCTGGTCAGCGGCAGGGCGGAGAGGCAGACTCAGAAGCAGGAGCACATTGCTCAGGGGCATCTCCCGGAGAGAGGTCGTGTTTTCCATGTGGGTCTCTCCAAATGAAACCCACAGGGTGCGGGCAAACCAGAGGCCACGGGTGCCAACAGGGAGCCAACCTGGTGGTACTGACGGGTATTTGGGGGCAGCACTAACTGGAGGACGGATGGAGAGTGAGAAAGCAGGGCCGGCGTGCGAGAGGAAAGCAGGAGCCCCCAGCAGATACTGCACCCCCGTGTTCAGAGCAGCACTGTTCACGGTCGCCACAGGCGGAAGCAACCCAAGTGTCCATCGGCGGATGGATGCCCAAACGCAGTCCTGCACGGTGGGATATTATTCAGCTTCACAAAGAAGGGAATTCTGACCCCTGCTGCCCTGTGGGTGAGCCGTGAAGATTTTGTGCAGTGTGAACTAAAGCCATAACGAAAGGGCACGTAGTATGCGATTCCACTTATGCGAGATACTTAGGTCAGTAGCGGCAGAAAGCACAGCAGAGATTGCCAGGGGCTGGGGGAGCCGGGTGGGGGTGGTGTTTAATGGGTTCCGAGTCGGGGGGTCAAAGTTCTGGGCATGGGTGGTGGTGATGGCTGCACACGGCAGTGTGGATGAGCCACTGAACTGCGCACTTCACTGTGCTCCAAAATGTTAAATTTATGTTTATTTTTTACCGTGTTGTTTTTTTTTTTTTTGAAAAAAGAACAGGACTCTCTATTTTCTATGCTAGGATCCTTAACTTTTAACCTCTCTAGATATTTTAACTGAAGATCCCCTGGAAGGCGCGTGGGAGATTTATTGGCGACTCAGAAGGAGGCGGGAGAGCTTGGTGGTCGCCTGTCACCCGTCCAAGGCACAGGAAACAATGTGTGTGGGAACCCGTGATGGCCTCTCTTGCTTTTAGTTTGCAGCGGAAGGGGTAGCAGCACCCTTTAAATTCACCTTGAGTTCTACCGGGCAGCTTTGAAATCTACGTTGACATCTTTCCAGCAACCTCAGAGCTGCCTACTAACTTAATGGGTGTTTTGCTCATTCCTAATACCCAGGAATGTCATTAAATGTTCCTTCCTGGTCTTAACTAACACTGCTCAGTCCTTGCAGTTTGGTTGATTAATGGCAGGGTAATTGCCCTTCATTTCTTTGCCTTCAAAACAGTGCCACCTGGGTCTTTACTGCCCTGGAAGCAGATGTCTTCTGCAAAGAGCGAAATTCCTACCAGTTCAGCCCCTCCTCCTACAACACTTAGGTGACAAGTCACTGGGGGCACAGGAAGGACAGGAAAGCAAGCAGCCCTGCGGGAGCCTTCAGAAGAGTCACCCCAGGCCCTCCCAGGTTAATTATCGCTGACTGGGCTGGGCTGGTGAGTCCTGGGCAGTCAACACAGGAAAGGAATCATCATCCTCTGGAGAGGCACAGGGTGCTGGGCAGGCTGGGAGCAGAGAGAAGCCCCAAGAATGAGGAAGGGGTTGCAGTACGTGGGTAGTGTGTGGCTGTTGGCCTGTTCCCTAGTGATGGGGACATTTCTGAGCATTCACTGTGTCTACTTATGCAGAGTGCTTTCCACGATCACCCATTATTTCCTTTTTGTAGATGAGCAAACCAAGGCTCAAAGAGGGGAAGTAACTGGACCAGGGCCACACGTGTATTTGGTGTCAGAGCTGGGATTCGAACCCAGATCTACTTGATTCCAAAGATTACGCCCCTGAGCCGGGTAAGAATTGGACTCACCTGGAGCCCCCAGCGTGTTCCAGGAGGCCTGCATGTGGTTTCGTTTACCCTGGTGAAAGTAGGGGACAGATACAAGCAGCTGGGCCCAGGGTAAGAGGACTTTCTCTGCCCTGCTCCTGCCCTTCTCACCCGCAGGCACTTACAGCCATCATCGGATTTCTGGAGTCTGCTGCCCAACTGGCCCTTCGGTGCTAAATGTGATTGGCCTTGCTACCCAGGCCAGGGCACAGTTTGGTTGACCCCATGGTACTCCTTTCAACCCAATCCCTGTCCTGGCTTGCCTTGTCCCTTTAAGGCCTTGCCCTTGCCTCCCAGGCCTGGCATCCCACACTCGTGCATCTGGTTTCCCGGTAGCCCAGGGTGCTATGTGTCCGTGTAGAAGGTTCGTTTCCGTAACCTGAAGAGTCAGCATCTTTGGACTGGTTAGGGCAGAAGGACCTGGAAGGGGCCGAACAGTGAGTGAGGAGGCTTGGGAAGTGAGGCAGAGCCGGAATTCCCTGCTTACCTTTTCCTGGGAAGGAAAAAACCTTCTGCAGGGATTCCCACCCGCCCCCCACCCTTTAGCTCTTGCCTTCGAGCTAAAGGATGCTCTTCAGAGAAGCCTCATCCACAGTTCCCAGGAAGGAGTCAGTGCGGCCACAGAAGGGGGACTGCACAGGGCACCAAAGAGGTCAGAATGTGGCGATGAGGGCACGTGGCGAGACAGTGAGTCACCGCTGTTTGTGCGCATTTTGTCCTGGTCGATCAATCTGAACGCCTGGTGATGGCCGTAGTGACCCTTGATCTTCTCCGGGAAGGGATGTGGTTTTTTCGATTCTTTACAGATGTGGAATCTGCAATGACGGACTAGCAGGGCGGCGCTCTTTCTGTAACAGTGGTTTGCTTCGCAGCGGGTCTGGCGGTGGCAGCTCTGGGAGCACTGGCACTCGGGAGAGCTCCTGGGGGTCCCTGGGGCTCAGCCACTTCCTATTTTTCCTGTTCGTCCATCTCCAGGATCAGCAGTGTGTGCGGGGCCTCCCTCACCGGAATGCTGCTGGCACTTTGCAAGCCCTCGCCCTTTGTGTCCCCAAAGTGCTCAGGGACCACAGAGCCAGCTTCATTAAACTGCGAAGACTGGCACTTGGCTAAGTGGTCCATTTTCTATGAAACTGAAACCCAGGCTAGGATTTTTGGTTCACTTCCCAGATCACTGGAATTTATTGCCTCATTAACAGTCACATAAGCAGTTTTAAATGATTCAAGAACAGGCTGACCACTTGGAATCCCAGGTCGTCTGCGCTGCCCCCTGCCTTTTAGCTCGTCTGCGAGGGACTTTGGCTTCCAAGGGGCCACTACGGGGAGGAAGGAGGCAGGAGGAGATGCAAAGGGGAAATGGGAGTGAGTCAGCATCCTGGTTTATCAAGGAGGAGGGACTTTAATTGTCTCTGTGTGCAGGGGGGTGGCATTTAGAAGTTCTGTAACTAAAGATGGTTAGTTATTTAACCTGGTGACTTACAGGTCCTTAGGAAGAGGGGCGGGGGTTGGTGGGGGAGAGAGAGTGAGAGAGAGAGAGAGAGAGAGATAAGAGCCATGACTTAAATCTGTTTCCACTTTCAGGCCAAGATGATTTGTAGATTTGTTTAATGATCTCTCCCCAGTGCTCTAATGTAAGCTCCTTCACAGCTGGTTTTGTTTGTGTGTGTGTATTTGTTTCGTTTTTCTGATCTTTTGTTCACTAATGTGTTCCAAGTACTTAGAACAGTGACTGGCACACAGCGACATAATAAATATTTGTCGAATGCATAATTGAATGGCCATGGATGTGTGCGTGTGAGTGTGAGTGTGTGTAGGGAGGTGCACACACATGTACAAGAGTCACATCTCACCCACAAGTTATTTCTCTGACAACCTGGAGTGTGTGAAACAGTGAAGAATTAGCACACAGTCCAGAGGGCCGTGGCGCAGCCCCACGGAGGGCACGGACTGCAAGCTCACGTTTCCTCACTCGCAGGGGAGCCTTACCGCCCTTCGCAGCCAGGCCTACGGCTCCTGGCCCGGAGCAGATCAGAAATGGCAAATGGAAGATAGAGAATCAGAAGGACAGAACCAACAAAGTGGCAGCGAACAGCTTGACAGGCGGAGGGAGGATAAAAAGCGCACTGAGGATTCCAAGGACAGCTTCCTGGCACCAGCCCTTCACACTCCGCCGTGCCTGTGGACATGACGTCACATAGCGTGGTAGGAAATTCATTAATGTGCTTGGCAGACACTGAGTCACCAGAAGCCTGAACTATGTTTCAGAACTTCGTGAGCAGACAAGGTCACCTCTAATTCCTTAGAAAGAGTCCTTTGGAATGGTTTAAGTAACTGTTTCTTAAGGAGTATAGGCTTCCTTTATCTATACCGGGAGGCAGAGAATTATGGCCTACAAGCCAAATCCTGCTTGCTGCTTGTTTTTCGTAATAAAGTTTTATTGGACACAGCCACGGTCAGCCATGGCAACTTTTGCACGACCGTAGCAGAGTCGAGCAGTTGCGACAGGGACGTATGGCCCTCAAAGCCAGAAATACAGGGGCGAACGCAAGTAGGTTTACAGTTGTGAGCATGGGAAACAGCTTATTCTTGGACTATTATTGATGAGTTATGGTATTATTTTCCATACGAACAACTGTAAACCTACTTTTGCCCCACCTGTATTTATTGTCTGGTGCTTTCTGGAAGAAGCTGGCCGATCCCTGATGTAGAAGTTGAGTTCTGCTGGATGTCAGGTTCTAGTTCTGTGTCTGTCTGATTCATTTGCACACGTTACCAGGTGGTCCAGAGACGTGTGTGTGTGTGTACATGCACGTTTCTGTGTGACAGCAAGCACACTTATAGGTAAGCTTCACATTCCTTTTACTTGTCAAACATAGCTCTACGAAAGAGTTTGGATCAAATTAGCCACTAGCCTCCCCGCTTCATTCAGTGGGTGGTAGGTTGTGACCTCTGACTCCAAGGGCACAGACATGTGGGAGAACTGCAGCACCCCAGGAAACCTCACTCAATGCACACCCACCGTCCCCTCAGCAGCTCCTTGAGTACAGGCACATCGATCGGACCCAAAGCTTTTATTAGCGTGAAGGATTCAGTGCTTGTGTGTTTCAGGCTACGTGGGGTCGTGTGGGTCAGTTAAATAAATGGCACTAGAAGTCAAATGCACTGGCAAGAAGTATTATATGCATCATAAAGTGTAGAATATATTCTAGGTTGAAGTTTGCTTTTGCCAGCTCTGTCCTCGATATATTCCTTGCTCAGCCTAGCTGATATCCTTCACTTTATTCTGTTAATTTTCAAGGACTAAGAGCCAAAGTTCATTATGGAAGGTAAGCTTCTGAGATTGCCGAGCCCTATGGAGAAAATGTGTGTATGTATCATTGAAATAAGCACTAAAACATGGCTTGGATTTTGGGTGGGGAATGGAGTGACTTTTTTATGAAGATGCAATTTCTTTGCCTCAGAATTGACCCTTGTAAAGTATAAATTCAGTCGTTTTTGGTATATTTACAATATCACACAACCGTCTCTTTTTAAGAAATACACAAGCAGTTTGTTTCATTGGTAGGGAACTCTGTGTAACCCACACAATAGTGGCTGGTAGACTGGAACTGAATCCACACATTTATGCTCTGCCGAGGTTTTACACATGGCTTGTGTGCCCCGGGATTTGCGGAGCGTGGACTCTGGCAGTCCTCGGCCCCGAGTTTATTTTATACAACACGTTTCTCATTCCAGTTGGGCAATGTCGGGGAACACAGGGCCCACTGTCCGGGGCTTTATCCTAACCTCGGGCCCCAGGGATTTGACCAACCTCCGGTCTCTGCACTTCTTTCTCCCTTTACTACGGCAAAGTGTGGAGAGTGCACCAGCAAGGCCTCCCTGCTCGGGCCCAGTTCCCAGTGGGGCGCACACTGAAATTAAATGGACATGGGGAGCCAGCCTTCAGAGCTGTGTCTGTCATGGTGGAGACCCTGGTTTGTGAAGGGAAGGGGTCCCTGGATCGTTTCCTGAGGTTGTCCCTGGGAGCTTTTACTGGAAAAGCTGAGGGACCCAGGGAAAAAGCACCGGGAAGCAGAGACTCACCATATACTGGCTTCCTCATAGCAAATGGCATTCTCCACATTGAAAAGTTCCTCCGGCTTTTAAAAAGCAACCAAGTGATATGTGTCTCTCTTCCCAGCTGCCTGACTGGCGGCTACTTCGGGGGATCCTGGAGGGGGCTGCACAGCCCTGTGGTCCCTGGGGCTCCTGGGCCTCACCTAACCCTGCATGGTGGCCCTGTCTCCCTTCCCTCAGGGTTAACATGACATTTGACTACCCGGATGTTGATTTTCTTTTCACTTCCATTCTGGATTTTCAAATTCTCAGATTACAGAATGAGCTAGAAAGTAGTCGTTTGTTCCCTCTTGAGCGATGAGTAAGGGTTTGTGCCTGGGAGGGCACTCAGGGGACGGACTAGGCAGCGTCCCCCAACCCGAGTCCCCTTTGGCTGTGGCGTTCCATTGCCTCTGAGCCCTCGGTGGGTGGCAGTAGAATGCAGTCCCTGCTGCAGCCTTAAGACTTTTCACACATTTAGCTTCTTGCCTTCAGTGGGTTTTTATTTCAAGACCAGCAGACGTTGCAAGATGAAGAAATTTAAAGGACTTAGAGGCGTTGGAGTCATTCTGTCGGTTTTCTGTAACCAGGGGCCCAGAGGAAGTGCGGACACAGTCATCTTTGTGTTTTTATATACAGTTGCTTTTTCAGAAATTTGTTGCCATGTAATTGAGAGTACTGATGATATGGATTAAAGCAGGAGGGGCAGTATAGATGGGGAAAGAATAGTTCTCTCTCCCAAAGATGACTCCTCAGTCTATAGTCTCCAGTCATTTTGTCTTTGAACTGTCTTCCAAAGTCGATCCTGTTTTTTTTTCCCCCCAAGCAGTTGGGACCTTTGGGGGCTAAAGGGACAGTTCCATGATTTCTCAGAAATTCAGGGCAATTTACGAGGATAAGAACTCAGCTCTCCAGAGCCCTGGGAGGCAGCGATCTGGCTGAAGGAGGCCTTTGTCCAGGGAGTCGGGAGGGAAACGGGAGAGGGAGGAGGCACCAACCTAAAGCAGGGTTTGGAGAAGAGCCTGAGAGGAGGAGTTTGGATTCACGTTTCTGTTGGAAACAATCATAAGTAGTATATAATCCAGGTTATCTGCCTTCATTGTTAGTTTGCTTATGGCTGAATCTGAAAATGAAATTCCTTTGGTATCTTTAGTGTATCAGTTGCTTGGTTATCATGTACTGGAAAAAGATAGTTAATATATTTTATACATTTGAGACTTAAGATTTGAGCTGATTAATGACTTCAATACATAAAAAAACTTTAAAATATTTAGAGAGTTCCATAAAATCTATTTTTTCCCACCATGGTCGTATTCACGAGAAATCCATCTTGCCTCTGCTCAGCTAAGGCAATTATTATCCTGTGCACGGGTCTGTGTGCAAATGAGCACAATGCAGGCCCGGGTAGAAATGGCTACAAACTTTTCACAAAGTTCCTGCTAAATTCTTGAGCTTCAGGTTTTTGGGCTGTAGTTTGCAGGTAGGAGAGAAGTCATCTTCGTAATTGACATTTAAGTGCAGATTCTTTTCTCTGAATGATAAGGACCTTGTTCATTCCAGCCTCAAGGGTCCAGTTTATTATTCTCGTCAGTGCTTGACGTTTTTGACAGGCCACAAAATCTCAAGTGGAATAGATGTATTTGGGCACGAGATGTCGACTTACAATTCACGAGATTGCAACCTTCCCCCTGAAAATTAGAGGAATCATCAGAGGCGTGGTTTTGATTTATGTGGCAAAAGCCCAGAAAATAAACAAGAAAATCTTTGCTCTGCTGTCACAGCTGCGGCAGGTGAGTGTTCAAAAGAATCCAGAACATTCCCTACAGTAAGTCCTCTGTAGCAGGGTTACAGGGAAGGCCGAGGGTTTCCTGGTGGAATCACTAGGCTTGCTTGGGGGGGCCCTGCTGGGGTGGCCCTGCTCCGCTTTAGCCAGAACCACTGTGCATGTGTCTTTCCTTTCCTTTTTCCTCTCCCCTCCCCTCCTCTCCTCTCCCCTCCCTCTCCTCTCCTTTTCTTTCCCCCTCCCTCCCTCTTCTCCTTCCTTCCTCCCCTCCTTCTTCCCTCCCCTCTTTCCTCCCTCTCCTTGTTCCTCCCCTCCTTCCTTCCTTCCTGTCTCTCTTCTTCCTTCCTTCCTTCCTCCCCTTCCCTCTCTCCTTTCTGTCTCCTTTCTTCCTTCCACTTCTACATACGATTTTATTTGAAAAAGGGAGTCCTGTCCGCCTTTAAAAGCATTCCATCCCAACTTCTCTTGTACAGGAATGGTGATAATGAGCTCTCCTGTGCTGGAATAAGCCACTTCTCTGGTGATTTGTGTGATCTTGGAGTCCCTTCCTGTTCAGCAATCCCAGAGTAAATTGTCACACTCCTGGGTTCCAACATGTCTCCTCTATTTCCCGTCTTCCTGTGGGCACAACCAGGGCCCTCACCAGGCCGCGTCCCTTCTACTCCGACGCACGGATGATCCTCGCCAGTGTGTGAGAAACTGCAGGGTCAAGGCTGACCGCACACCGCCATGGCCATGTCTTTATATGAGTGGGATCATGCTAGGTGTGTCCTTCTACAGCTCAGTTTTCAGCTCAGAATCCTCTTTTTCAGATCTGTCCGTGCTGACACATGTAGGAAGCAGGTGATGCGGCTCCCTTTACTCTCCCCTCACCCTGGGTTGCCTCTCTCCAGCCTCCTCCACCCCCAAGCCCACCCCCACGCCTCCACGCTCACAACTGAGCTATTTCTGGAGGGGACGGATCATTCCATTGTATCTCTATACATGGAGATGACGGTAAATATATATTCTGAGCCGTTTCTGGCAGCACTGGTGAGTCTTTGCTGTCTTGGCCTCCATTAATTAGTTAGGCTTTGACCGTGTACTTATTTTTCAGTATCATCTGTGGCTCTTATAGACTCACATAAAAACGGGCTCATGCTAATTATGCTGGCTTTTTAATTTACACCATAAAGAGGGGGCTTCAGAGCCCCATAAATCCGCACCCTGCCTCCACCCTACCATCAGCTGGAGTGAAGGTGAAGGCCACAAGCTCGCTTCTGGCAGGAACCCCGCTCCTCCCTGTACAACCTCATAGCCTCACCCCACAGCTGAATGGGAAGCATCGGAACCAGACTCAATGAGAGCATCATCCCTGCTTGTGCCTCTCATCACAGGAAGCCAGGGACCCGGTGAACCTCCATCTTCCTGCACACAGCTCCCCTCCTCGTGGGTTTGTCAGTGGATCTCGAAGTCTATCAGTAAAATTCCCTACACGCTTAGCCTCTTTCTGAAAGGTCCCTTTCTAAGTGCTTTCTTCTTCCCAAGTCACATCAGCGTATCCCCCAGTTCCCTGGACCATTAAGTTGGGTGCTGGCTCCTCACGGCTGCTTCCAGCCCATCCTCCTCCCTGCCGCTCTGAAGCTGTCTCTGCGCACGCCATCAGGCCACACTTGTGGCCGGCCATCTGCCCATCTCTGGCTCCCGCCGCCCCATTCTGCGAGAATTCTGGTCCCAGAGCACTCCACTGCCCCGCCCCACCTGTCTGCCAGAGCTCGGTGATTTCTGCTTTTCTGGATGATCCTTCCAGAATGCTGGTCTCCCCTCCCCTGATGGCCTGTCTCTTCTCTGTCTCAGCCACCACTTCCGTAACTCAACCCCGACGTCGTTACCGACCACGGCTGGTCGTCCGGTCATTATCAGTAACTGTCCCAGCTCCAGAGCCTCGTTTCTATCATCCTGTTCTTTGGCCGCAAACTCTTTCCAGCTCATTCCTTCTAAAACCTTGACTCCCAATATTGTCCACCCCCCTGAGCCCTCAAATCCATCCATCCTACTGTTTCGCTCTTTCTCATCTACCTCCCGTCTTCACCTCTCTCCTTATCTAGTCCAGAGTCCTTGATCGTCCATTAGAATCATCTCCTTCCTTTAGCACTTAACAACACGAACACATTTACCCGTCTCCTCAGCCTGACATGCTGCCCAGGTGCCCGCTTGGGAGCATGCCTTGCTTCCTTCAAGTCTCTGTTCAAGTGTCCCTCACAGAGAGGCCACCTCTGGCCATGCTGTGAAGAAGAGCAGCCCCTCATTCCACCTCTAGAAGCCCCTTTCTACCTGCTCCGCTTTTCTGTTCTCCACATGTCACTACAGGGCACACCCTATATTTGCTCTTTTACTCTCTTTTCTCTGGAAGAGAGCTCCAGGCTGCAGGGACTTTGTTTTGTTCTCTGCCCTGTCTCCAATGTGGGGTATATAATAGGTGCTCATTAAACATGTGTTGCGTGAACGTAGGAAATGCATAGACAGATGCCCTTTAGAACTCCATGCCTTTACTTTTTTTTTAAGTAAATTGATTCATATTTACATAGTGAAAAAATCTTAAATTTATAAGTGAGTCTTCTTTTCTCTTCCCTTAAATGTTAAGATATTTGTAAATGCATCTGAAATTGTAATAACAGATTCCAGAAGGTTTTACAGCATGTTTTCAGTCGATGGTAATAGCCAGAAATAGTTTAAAAAATAACATTAAGTAGAGTATTGGTTTTGCTAAAGGACCCCAGTATTTTAAAAGGGAAACTTCAATAATTCCATTTTACTACTTCCTGAAACCTTTGAAACATGCAGTACTCATTAATGTTGAATTATTTACTAGAAATCGCCCCCCCTAAATAACCCACCCTGGTATTAGTTGTCTAGGGTTTAAAGGTTTTTAATAATATCACAATAATATTGGCTTAATGAATTAGGTTCTAAGAAAAGTGGCCAGGCCTAGCTAACAATAAATCAGGTTATACTATTTGCAATAAAAGCAACTAAAACTCTTCTTGTAAGTAATAATCTGGGAAGATCTGGCATTAATCAAGCCACTGGCCACAGCTGGGCTCTGTTTGAAGCTCCCTAACACAGTTGAGTTAATATTGAATGGATCCATATTTGAAGCTTAAGGAACACAGTTATGGTCTTTGGAGAAGATGCTTTTGTGAAAAATCAGTGGGGAATTGCACCCGAAACATTTATGAAATTGTATTTTCAAAGGTTCTGTCTTAGAACAATTAAAAAAAAATCACATGGATAGTCTGTTGACCATGTAGTTGGTCTTAGAAAAAAGTGTTGAGAGCATGCTTTGCATAAAGAATTGCCCCTCACAGTTCACCTAAGGGCATACTCTGCTTCACCCAGTGGCTATGAAGACAGTCAGCCCGACACCCCCAGGGCTGAGGGCCCACCCGAGTCGGAGCCAGGTGCCCGCTCCAGGCAGAGCAGTGGTCTGCGCAGGCTGCCTGGGATGCCCTGGGCAGAGCAGGGAGCCGTTCATCTCTGGTCAGTGGCCGGATGCAGAGACAGATTGTGCCGCATCAGCATCTCCTTTTTCCTGAAGGAGATGTCTTCAGAGTTTTCTACCAGTTTTAGCTCAGCCACCGCTGCATAGCCAGGGGCTCACTGAGAAACAGGTCCTCCATGTGGCGTCACAGAGCACTACGAAACCCTTGACCTTCACTGAGGCCTGCCTTGTGTCTTGGGCCACAGACATTTCCTGCCATGTCTGCGGAACATGGTTGATTAAAATCTCATCCCAGTTCAAAGTGCTTTGATGTCTATGATTCTACTTAACCCTGACAGCAATACCATGGGATAAGTATTAGCCTACCATACTGATGAGGAAACTGAGGCCCAGGAAGATTGGGTGGTTTGGCCAGGGCTCTGAGACTAGAAAATGGCAAAACTTGGACCAGAACTCAGGAATTCATAATTCAAGTCAGGAGCTCTCTTTGTTCTGTTAACTCCTTTATCGGTCCCCGAGTGATGAGGAAGTCCTGTTTTCTGTTTTGAATCTTTGATTACAGTGTATTTTGTGGTATTCCATAAAGGATGGATCATGCTTGTTTTCTCACATCCATCACAAAACCTGACACAATTAGGTTCTTTATTCTTTGATAAACGAATGAAATCAGTAAATGAAGAGATGACTGAGCGAATGTATTGAATGAGTAGATAAACTGGGCAAAAATCTCTCTGTCTGAAAGTACGACATGTTAAAGAGCTGTAGCTCTGGCAGAGTAGCTAAGTAGGTTAGAGCCTTGTCCCAATATGCCAAGGTTGTGGGTTCGATCCCCAGTCAGGGGACATATGAGAATCAATCAGTGAATGTATTGATAAGTGGAACAGCGAATTGATGTCTTGCTCTCGCTGTCTCTCTCTCCTTTCCTCTCTCTCTAAAATCAATTTAAATTTTTTTAAAAGAGCTATAAAATATGGCCATGTCTGTGTGGAGGATATACGCCAAATCTTTCATTTCTTCTGACTCCCTATCAATATGGAAGGTCCGAGTCAAGTCCACGTCATGTTTCTTTAAAACTTATCAAATTGTATTGGACTCAGTAGCCAAAATCAAAATTAAAATCTATTTTAAAATGTGTTCTGTGCACAGTTCAAGTCACCTAGGAAATATATGGGGCGTGGTGGTGCAACCCGATCCCCTATCGGACCACACATGTCACTGACTGGCCTGTCTACAGCTCCCTCTTTCAGAACCAATCCTGAGAACTGGGAGGGCAGGTGGGAGCCGGGGGATGGTATTTCCCTGGAAATCTCAGCTCCCGAGGCTATCTTTTCTGTGCCGCTTCCCCTGAACCCCATTACTACAGTTATCTGGCTTTCTCCAAGAGAGGTCTGTGTGTGTGTGTGTGTGTGTGTGTGTGTGTGTGTGTGTGTGTAGAATGGGGAAATGGGAAGTGTGCCCCACCCGACTTGTTTCTCTGAATGCATTTATAAAGTCTTTGCTCTATGTTCTTTCCCACTGATCCTATTTATGTTCTTCATAAGATGAACATGTCAGAGATTTGGGTGGTATCGTTGGTATTGTTTTAAGTTTCTTAATCAGTTGGTTGGAGCATTGTCCTGTACTCCAAAAGGTTGTGGGCTCAATCCCCAGTCAGGGTGCGCACGGGAGGCAACTGATTGATGTTTCCCTCCCTCCCTCCCTTTCTCTTTCTCTAAATCAATAAAAATGTATCCTCAGGTGAGGATTAAAAAAAAAACAATTAGGTTAACATAGGTAGTCAATGTACATGAATTGACTGATTCAAATCTGTCTCTTAAAGGGTGTGTTAAAGACAGTCAAAAAGCCCTCTTTAAAAATATGAGAACAAAATGATAATTTAACTGTTTAGCAATAAGTACAACTGTTCTGTCAAATTCTAACCTCCCATGTGCTAGTATGATGGCTGGGGCCACAGAGAGGAGAGAGTCCTGGTCTGCTCACCCTCTCTCACTTTCTAACTGGGTTGCGGTTGAGCCTCTGTAGAAGCAACTAGAAGGGATCATTCAAAACAGACAGCTGCAGCTTTTGCACATCTTCAAGATGTTCTTCAGCTCTCACTACCATGAGGGTCCTCTGAGAAACCCGTGAAGATTGTAACCCTTAAAGAGGTTCAGCTTCTGTTGGGGATTTGGGAGGGTGGTACACACTAGGGCAGACAGCGCATCTCGGGACCCGGGCGCGGTCACGTCTGGAAATCCTCGCCTGCCCCGCAGTAACCCCGGTTGGGATGACCGGGGTGGGAATCAGAACCAGACAGCCTGGTTCTCCGACTTGGTGGGGAGGCGAATGTGAACCAAAGCTGCCCAAGAGGTGTGGTCGAGTCCACGGGTAAAGGCTTCTTGTCCCTCTGCACCCCCAGCCCTGTCATTCTGTCACATGCAGACTTGATTCGGTTCACCTTTGCTCATGTCGGTGACTTTTCAGTTCAGACTTTTTCACTAAAAATCATTGTGGAAGACAGAGGGTAGGCAATACTGCAGACTATTCTGCGATTGATCCATCCCGCCCCAAATAAACAGACAAATGTCCAGTGATCGATGGTCAAGTCTGGGCCTCCAGGTATGTCTGTCAGATGTTTCTGGGACTTCTTTGCCCAAAGTGTGTCACATCGTCTCTGATCTGTTGTGAGCAGAAACAAAAATGTACCACTCAGGTCTTTGTTCTCTAAGGTTCTACTCCAGCTGGGGACACTGGTGGCCAAAGTCGTCATGACTTCCCTCCCCAAACCTAACGGGCCCAGAGCAGCACCGTCTGTGCTCCATGCATGTGGCTTCACAGGAACAAAGAACTCTGGTCTTCTCTGTAATTGCAGCAAATGACAGCTTAGAGCTGAGTTTTTCTCCTCATGGCCTTGCTTTTCCTTCTCCAAGAGGGAAACTGCAAAGGTACCATGACCTGAAATCCGGCCAGAGACTCTAAGTGGTTTCACTGTACAGCAGCCTCCGCGGTGCTGTCTCAAACCCAGGCTGAGCAGCTGAGCTGCAAACGCTGAGCTTGGCAGGCAGCTGCTGAAGCCACGGCCCGATGAACGGGTTTCCCGTGGACAGGACGGGGGTCCCACATCAGCCTCTCTTTTTAATTGCACTCTCTTGAACTGCCGAGTGCCTGTCTCCCAGGAAGGACAGTGGCGTGGGTCTCCAGATGGCAGGGAAGGTGGGGATCGGGGAGCCAGTGCAGGACCTTAGCTGCACCAGGGCTTGGGGTTTGAATCGGCAGCGTGGGTGTCCGCGCCTACACCCGCGGCAGCTCAGACACACCCGGTTGTCGGGCATAACTGAGGAGGCAGAATAGTGAGGGACTGTGCTGTTCAGAGTTCAGGGTCTCGAGCTTTGACACAGCTGAGGTCGACGAGGGCCCGAACTAGAGTCTGCGCTTAGAACCCCTCTCTTTGTCCAGTACAGAGACTGGTCAGCCAAGGAGAAGGGAGCCCTGGTGCGGGCTTGGCCAGGGTGTCAGCCTCCGCACACCTGACCCTTGGGACTGGCTGGATCGTTCTTCTCACGGGCGTGTTAGCAGCATCCTTGGTCTCTCTCCACTAGATGTCAGCAGCCCCCTCCCGGTGTGACAACCAAAAATGCCTCCTTTTCAGATGGCCCCTAGGGGTCAAAGTCACCAAGGGTTGGGAGCCATGGGAGTAGGGGGAGAATCTGGTGAGAAGGCATCAGCTGGGGCCTGCGGTCTCTGGCCAGTGTCCCAACAGCCACGTATTGCCATCTCGAATCACCCTCTAGGAAAAGCTGCATCTCCAGCCCCGTCGCGGCCGGTGGGGTTGCCCTTCGCCGGGCGGACTGGAGGCCTCAGCTCCTCTCAGGAGGCCACAGCAAGGTTAGTCCCTGTGATGGAGAGGCAGGAGTCCCTTCCTAACTCTTCCTTCTCCTCCTTTCCCCACCTGTCCCCGCTTCCCGTTGCTTCCTTTGTGACAGTGTCCCATAAGTCCCCTGGAATGCCCGTAAAGTACAGACTCCAGAGGCCCACTCCCCAGGGATTCCCATACAGAAGATCTGAAAGGGGGCCAGGGCCTGCCTTCTCCCGAGCTTCCCCAGCAGCTCTGCTGCAGGGGTCGTCTGGAGGTGACACCTTGAGAAGCCAGGCCCTGGGAGGGTGTCAGAACAAGCGAGCTCTCCCAGTCCTTGAGGCCACTAAAATCTAAGAAGCAAATAAACAAAGGAAAGAGAGAGACAACTTTAGTACAAAGCAAAAAGTAATTTAAAAAAACCCTTAAGAAAGATGCTAATAGATATGGGAACCCTTTACACTGAAAGTGGATTGATTGATTGATTCATTCATCCGTTCACAGGCACTTCCCGAGTGCCTAGTGTACTTCAGGCACTGTTCTAGGCGTTAGGGAGTCAGCACTGAACAAGGCAGACAAAGCCCCTGCTCCCTTCAGCTGATGGGTGGGGCGGACACAAGCAGACTCTGTACAGTACATTAGAAGGTGGCAGTGCTGTCAAGGGGAATGAAGCAGAGAAGGGGGTGGGAGGCGGGGGGAGCAGTTGTAAGTAGGTTGTCGGGGAAGGCCGCATTTACAAGGTGATGTTTGAACCACGCAGAAGGAGGAGCATATGCAACGTCAGTGGGGTGGGGGTGAACATTCCAGGCGTAAATAAGGACCAGGAAGAGGGAGCCAGCAGTGGGCGCTGAGGTCAGAGGGCAGACACTTGGACTTGTCTCTGATGGAGTCAGGTCGGGGGCCGGGGAAGAATGCCAGGATCAGATTTAAGACTTCCAAGGATCCCCCTGGCTGCTGTCTTGAGTAGAAGTTGTCATTCCTGTTAAAACGACGGCACGGTTTCTGGCCCCTAGGAGTTTCCCCGACTGTGGAGACACAGCAGGCACCGCGCTAACTAACAAGGAAGCGGTCGCTCGGTGACGTGGGTCACTCGGCCTGAGATGTGCGGTGGGAGTCTGGGGAGAAGACACCCCTCTGGACTCACACTTCATGGACAAGTTGGGCCTTACGAGGGATGAACAAGTTTATTGTTATTTCTTGCTTGATAGTTATATAGTTGACAGTAGTCAACTGTACAAACCTACAGTCTGTGACGAGGTAGGTTTGGTCATATGTACATACCCATGAGGCCAGCGTCACAGTGGGACGTACCCATCACCCCACAGGCTGCCCTTTGGTTTGGGAGGCAGGGTGGGAATTATCACGGCAAAATGCAGCCAAGGCCCAGAGGCAAGGAATGCGGGGGCTTCTCTGGGACAGAGGGAAGCCCACCCAGACTGTGCTGGAGGATCACAGGGGGACCCCTGAGGGAGGTGCCGGACAAGACAGCCTGGAGCCAAGTACATGGGACCTGAAACAATGGGTCGAAAAGGTCAGGTCCCAGGGGAACCAGCAGAAGCATTTGTTGGTTGTAGGACATGTCAAAACAGAGCTTATCCGCTAAAATCTCATCTTTTAAAACCGGTAGCAACCAGGTCAGATTTTAGGTACTTTATTTTTTTTTTTTGTAGTAAGTGCAAGAAATCCTAGTCAAGTACATGTCTGCAATGTTTCATGCATAGAGAATCAATTAAAGGAAAAAGAAACATTAGGCAATCTCATAATTGGATAATTAACAGGCTCCTTAATAGCCTTATACTAATACAGCTACTTACAGATTGAAAATAAATCCATTTGCCATCTGATGGTACATTAGAGCCTACATATAAGATACATCTACTCTAGATGGGCTTTAATAATTTAAAGGTGAATTTTAGTGTGTCATGCCAGGATCTCCGGGTGTTTTATATTTGTGACGTCCAGCACTGTGTTTTTGGGTCATGTTGAACATGAACTTTAAAGTTAAGGGAAACATTTTAAGTAGGTGTTAGGAACTTACTCTCTGATCCTAAACTCTTCATCTTTTTGTGAATGGATCCTAGTTCTCCAGGGCCAAGTGATAGACTGCAGAGCAGCTTTTCGGGTTTGAAGACAGTTATGCGAACATGAGATCATCTTTCTCTTTCTCTAGCTCTTGGGTAGAGGTTGGCTGCTCCCAGGAGACACCGGCCAGATGATGGTTCTGTGATTCTAATGGAACAGCCTCCAAAGGCCCTCTGGAGCGTTATCTACTGCAAATGGGAGAAATTAGGAATACTTTCTACTTGAGAAGCATTGTATTCTCAGTTCCCCAGTGCCACCTCAGGAATTCAGGGACCTGTGCTTGTTTTCGTTTCTTTAAAGAAGAACTTGACTTACCCGAATGTAGGTTAACCAGAGATCAGGTCCGAGTCACACTTAATTCCAAAAGTGTTTGCTAAGTCCTCCTGCATAACAGTAGCTCTGAAATCGCCATTACCATCATCGTCACCATCATCTGTAGTACTAAGTTTATATATACAGGAACTGTGTTAGATACAAAGAAGTATAACTGAATGATTACTACCATTTATGTTGCCTTTACCAATGACCAGGACTGTGCTAAACTTGTTGCACCTATTAACATTTTTAATCCTTACTTAACTCAGTAACACAGGGGCTATTGTCAATTTCTATTTTTACACTTGAGACTGAAGCTTGGATAGGTTTTAAAAAAATGGCCCCTTGTCACATGGCTCCTAAGTGACCGGGCAGGGACACGAACCTCCCATATTCTTAACTGAAAGTCTTCCAAAGGCTCAAGAGACGTCGTCCATGTTATCTAGTTGGAAAAGATGAGACATAGACATGAAACATTTTTCTGTGGTCGTGGTAAATACCTTGCCTGTTCTTTTGAGTAATTTATAAACTCTCCTTCATTGTATGAAGTCCGAATTAAAAATCTCCCCTTCCTTTTGAAGCAGATGAGTCTTATCATCTGTAAAACTTTCACACGTGGCAGCAAGCAGCCCTGCCTCATGGTGTCCCGCCCGCCTTTGGTGCTCCCCTCAGCCTCCTCTGGGGACACAGTCGCTCAAACTGAAGCCTCACATGCCACCTTTAATAGGACCGTCTCTCTGCTGTATCCGGAGCAGAGTTGCATGTGCTGGGCACAAGCACCGCGCTCCAGGTTAATTTGGTTTCTCATGTAGAACAACTTCGGTCTGACATTTAACATCTCTTCCTTTGGCGCTTTTGGTCTCTCTGAACTCATTACCCAGAGTGCCTTTACACTCATCCTCTTCACACGCTCAGACCCGTGTTCCTGGGCGATCGTCGTTACTGAGTGAAGTGCTGTCGGTTCACGAAGCAGACCGGTAACGATGCCGGCAACCTTCGGTTCAGACGCCGCCCGGGAGGCCGGAGGGAAGTTTCCGTTGAAGTTTTGTGTGAGCCACAGCGGCCTGATGGCCACTCGTGACGTCAGGGCCTGGCGGAGTTGCTGTCACTGCTGTGGTTGCCATTTTGGCTGTCCCAGGCCTCCCCTGGAGCACTCTCTAATGACAACACACCCCTCCTTCTCTCTGGTACAGCCACCTGACTGTGGAGAATGAGCCATGTGTGTCTCCTCTTTGCTAAATGGAGTGAACCGCTCAGGGACTTTCTCCAGCTCACAGAATATCAGGATGGCGGAACCGGTGAAGGGGTCGCTCTTCCCCATAAAGGGCAGTGGGATGCCATTGCCTTGTCACGTGGTCAGCCTACTCCCTGGCTTCCCTCCAGGGTAGCCATGGGCCGTTTGTGGGCCTGGGGATTCGAACAACAGGAGCAAAGGATGCTAACGTTTAGCCGCCAGTCAACTCCTCTGGGTAGATTCAGCATGGCAGCAGAGTGAGCAGAGTCTCACGTGAGAAAGACTCTAGTTTATCACGACCCATTGTGTGCCTTTGACCTTGCACATCCCGTCAGACACGTGAGGAATGAGACAGAAAGGTCAGGGGAGCTGAGGACTCTCTGGGAGCCAAATCTTCCCGAGGAAGAAGTTACGTCTACTAGTTGGCATTTTGCGTTCATTCTTAGATTTCAGATGGTTCAATTCTCCTTTCTGCCAATGGCTAATTAAGATCTGGCCAAATTCTCTGGCTCTTTCTTTTAAAGTGACTGAGGTGGAATAAAAATGCCACTTCTTTGAGAGATGTTTGAGTCCAAGTATCTGAATATTTAACTATTAATATTTGTGGTCTTGGTTCAGAGTCCCCTGAGGTTTGCATCTATTGTTTTGCAAGCTTTCTCTTTGCTGTTTCTGTTCAAAGAAGAGAATCGTGAACATGGATGCCTGCCTGTGGAGGTAGAACTGCTGTGCAGAACGCTGCGATTCTTGAGAAGGAAAGAAGACCCGGTGAGGAATGTGCTGGAGGCGGGGAGGAGCGGGAATAAGGCCGGGGAAGGTGCAACCCACGGACCTTCCGAGAAGCTGCTCTGTGGGGAGCAGAACGGCACGCTCCCCCTCAGAGCGCTACGGGCCATTCCTGGCCTCACGGGCCAGCATTTATGGGCGAAGATAGTGTAAGAACAAAGTGGAAAGCAACTTCCTTTGAAGAACAACGCAAATCTTGTTGAGCGTATCTCTGGAGGCCTCTAAAATAATAAACCCGAAGCACACAGCAACAGGAATTTGTACAACATGTGCTGGACATTGTCTCCAGCTGTTCCCGGCTTCCCAGACCCAGAGGCTTCAGAGGGAAACAATCAAAGTGCTATTTTGGCTAAAATGATGTGGAAAATCACCATCTTCAAATGTGGCATTGGCATTCATTGCTGAGTGACCTGTCCCTCAGAGGGTGAGATGGGACAGAGAGCTTGGCTGGCTTGGGAATTGGTTTTTGTTTTCTTGCTTGAGTTCCAACAACTTTGCGTCCTCATTAGCTGCCCCGCCTCATTTATTGAAAGCTGGCTCCTGCTCTTGGAAAATGAGCTTGCTGCCTGCTCACTGGGCCCCACCCCGGCTGGACCAAATGGCAGTACCAGCCTGGGGTCTTCCTTTGGGTGGGTTTCTCTTGTTTTCGGGCTGATGAGCTGACTTGATTGTAAAAACAAACAAACAACAACGACAAACTCCTTTGCATATAAACGTTACTTTCTTGGGAACTTAGGACAAAAACTAATAGCTTATGTACTGTGGCAAGAGACTAGAGAATCTACTCTAATAGTTTAAGGAGGAGCCAGGTAAAAGGGGATTACCAGATTACAGTAGACCCACATTAGCTAGATGGAACCATTATAGTTGGAAAACTATATAAACCTTGGACTTGAGTTTGCTTCATGACAACTGTATAAGGGGTGGCCAGCTCATTTAGACTAAATAAGTGAAGGATGGACCTAGACCAACTTGCTGGAATTATTTTCACTTGTTCATTCGTCTCACAGATATGAATAGAACCCTCACTATGTTGTAGGCACTGTGCCAGGGGTGGAGGAATTAAAGATGGGAAGAAAGACTATTCCCCCTCAAGGAGCCGAGTCTAATAGAAATAGTTCCACAAATAAAAAACTACAGACAGTAAGGCTCCTTGAATGGAGGCATAGATAGGACAGCAGGACAGTGACAATCGGACGTGCATTTTAGTAAAATCTTGTTTTTGGAGGGGATGTGGCCACATCAAGGCTGGAGTCAGGGAGACGGTGGTGCTGTGAGAAACGCAAAAGCGCCGTCATGGCAGTGAGCGTGAAGAGCCGGCCAGTTCAAGGGCTTCTAGACGGTACCGTGTGCCGCTCTGGGTGATTGGATCGAAGGGAAGAGTCATAGACAGGGAAGACGTTGGATTTCCAACTTGGGTGCCAGAGTGGATATGATACTGTTCGCCTCAGCATTGACTACTGGAAGAAGGTTTTTAATTTTGAATTGTCAGTGAGAAGAGTATTCCTCCAGGCGGTGGTTGCCAGGGGCCCCTTGGGTATGAGGTGCAGGGTTGAGGAGAAATGTCAGGCAGGGACGGAGATGGAAGTTCCAGTCACTGGGACAGCGATGGCTGTTGAGGCCGTGGGCTTGGATGCCTGCAGGGGGAAGAGAGATCCATCATCCTCTTTCAGGCCGGCCTTCCAGGAGACAGTGAGTGAGGCTGAGGGTGTGTTAGACTACAGGAGGCCCTTGTGAGACCTGGCGGGACTCCCGTTTCCCTGAAATGCAGTCACTAACCGGGCATATTTAGGTGCCTGAACATTGACTTCATTCATTCCTCACCCTCGTTCCGAGGAACTTTACCAGTTTCCTAACTGGTGAACTGTTTTCTTGAGTTCCTCTTTGTGGCAGATGTCGGGTAGAAATAAGTTTGTATTATTTTTGAAAGATGAGCGTGTTTCAAGCACAGAATCCTCAACCTTAAATGTCTAGGACGAGCATGTTGCCCAGGTTCCCTTGTGGCCGATCGTCCTACGTGTAGAAATAAGATAGGGACTTGAAAAGCAGAGGTTCCCCTTATACCTTGCTTCCCGCTGTTCCTATCTGAGTATTTCCTGGAGTCGCAGAATGAATCAGGAGTAGACAATATGAAAGTCTTTGAAGCCCTTGAGCTGGTAGCATGCCAGACTAGACATTTCATTCATTCCTCCTGTGGGTTCATGTGCATCAGCGTTGCTCCTCTCATCCGTCTGCTGAGGCCACTGCTGTCCTTGTGTCTAAGTTGGGACACTTCGCGTGTGTGCGTTGTCCGAGGTTCTGCAGCCTCCTTTTCTCTGTTCTTCCTGTCATTACTGCTCTGCATGGAAGCGGTATTCTCTTCATTGCAGCACTTGCAGAAAGCTTCGTCTGTGGACCATTCCTCTTTGAAGCACTGCATTGCACTAAAATATTTATAACATGTGGACAAGCCCTTGAAAGAGGTTTTAGTTTCCTGCAGATATGTTTCTTGACTTAACTGAGGCCTTTTGATGATGAGAGCTCACGTAAGGTTTCAGATCAGAGTTGCTTAATTGGGGAACACCTCTTTGACATCAGTGGGCAGTTGCGTACTCATTAAAGAACCAATCTTGGCTTTGCTCCGGATGGCGCCACAGCAGCTCGGGGCTACTTCCTGACCGCCTGTGGCTGCGTTGATCACACTGGGGTGGGCTGGTTTTGCCAATGTCTCAGGAACCAGGAGGGGAGCGCCAAGCTCCGCGTGTCTGTGTGTTGATTGGTTCTGGCTGGAGGTGGTGCACAGGGATGTGGTATCTGGTTGTCCAGGCACCAGGAAGGCCCCCGGACTGTGAACTCTCAGAGGACAGAAATCGTTCTCATACATGGTGCATGAGAATTCATGGACCCAGAATTTGGATGCCTTGAAGGCATCAGCCGTGGGCTGTGGATTGGTTTTGAGCAGTCCTCTCTGATGTCTTCAGTTATGTAGAGGAGTGTGGAAGTAAATGAGTGAATCATGAAACAACTAAAGGATAAACTATCACTGGTCATTAAAAATCACATTTTCAAATGACATTTTTAATAGGTGAAGATTCCTATTGTGTAATACTATGTGGAAAAAAAGCAAGAAACTGTATCTTGGCCCATCTAGGGGTCCAAATAAATTCCTTTTGAATAAATGACCATTTGCCAGATGAATGTGGTGAAAGCTTTATGTGTTTTGTGTAAAAAATACGAGTCCATTGATGAATGTCGTTCTTTGGGTCTTGAAGTGAAATATTGTGGATTCATGGTCACGGTTTGGGCATTCCCAAGCTTTTAACCCATTTGGAGTGCAATTTTCTTCTGAAAACTGAGGTGAGAGTCTGCTCCGGAATGGTCAATAAGGGGCCCTTTTGGGTCCCACGTGCTCTGGATTGGACCTTGGGATGGTGGACAAAGCAGAGTCATTGAGAAGGACGCCACAGGCAGGTCTCCTATGGTCCGTGTCTCTTCATCAGCCAGACCTGCTCAACCTTGACCTCCTATTGTTTCCCCTTGTTTTGTGTGACTGTCTTGAGTTTCTGCCTCCTGAGCCACTCCTTGCTGCCGCTGCGTAAAGAGGCCTCTTGATTTATTAATCAATTAATCAGTGCATGCTGAGGAGCTGTTCAGGGTAGTTAAACAAGGAAAACAAAATGCTGGAGCCCATAATCAAGATGGATCGTAATTAAGAATGCTGTTCCCTCCGCTGGTCTTCCTGCCGCCCTGGTGACCCGCACCACCTCCCTCTCCTTTAGCTCATCCAACCCTTTTCAGCCCTAACGGGGCTTCCGCCCCATAAAAGCTGACAGCAAATTTCAGCAGGGCACATTTTCTTCTAGTGTCCTGGAGGAAGATAAACCTTGAGAGAAGCTCCATCAATTATTTGTGACGACTGTTGAACCTCCAGGGTTCAGCGAAGCCCCAAACATGGCACAGCGACTCTGTCCATCACAGAGACATTGTGTCTTCGGTTCCAATTTCCCTACAAATAGAGCCATGAGGATGGAAGGACAATGAAGACAGGCCATGGCCTTGTGTGACAGATGACAGGTTCTGTGAGGCTAAGTAAGTTGTCCAAGGTCACGCAGCTCATTCATAGCAGAACTGGAATTAGAACCCAAATATTTTAATACCCAGTTAACACACCTAGTACTTATTTCTCTGCAACCCTGCATTCTTGGAAAGATTAAAGCAGAGTAAGTGAAAGAAATCATCCTCATTAATTTTCTGATTTCTTTTAGCTATAGGCTTCTGAGCTAAAGAGTTTTTAATAGTAGTTTTGGGTGAAATTTGTGGGGAAAAGTAACTTGGACAGTTTGTCAGGGAGATATTTTTCTTCTAATTGATCAGGATGTCAGATACTGGAATCAGGCATGGCCAGCGTGGCACCGGGCAAAGGTCAGCAGAGTGAATCTGCAGTGATTTGCTGGGCTGCTGGACCTGGCTGGGTCTCTGGTCCAGAGTCTGCTGAGTTTGGTTTACTTCCAATGGCACTTAGCACACAGTGCTAATGAGGCCAAGGTTTTCATAGACTAGAATCTCTGTTCTGGGTCACATGGGCACCTCCATTCATTACCAACTTTCCACGGTTCACGGGGGCCAGCGGCCACGTTGTGTTTGTCCAGAATGATGGCATTCAACTGTCATGCCTGGACAAACGTCTGTGCCTATTAATGCACACCTTAAGAGGACCCAGGGACAGTTCTAATCCTGTAGTAGACACAATGAGGGGAATCTAGAATGTTCTTACTGGACTGGCCTGGCAAGGAGAATGCTTAGAAACCTTTTTTTTTGATTCTTTAAGTCTCCACTGTAAAAATCTTGCATTAAATATGTTTGTCCCCAGAGGCTCTTCTGCCAGTATGGTGGTCATTTCTGTTGGATGTGAATCAAACGCTTTGAGTAAATCTGGGGCCTAACTTACCTAGATTAGCCATCTGAACTGCACTTACCAGGCTTGAGTTATAGGCTCTCTTTTCTTTCTGCTTGTGTGTTCTCCAGGATCCTGCTTTCTCGGCTGTAATTCATGACAAGCTCCAGGTCCCCAACACCATCCGGAAGGCATGGAATGACAGGGACAACCGCTGTGACATTTGTGCCACACACCTGAACCAGCTGAAGCAGGAGGCCGTCCAGATGGTGCTGACCTTGGAGCAGGCGGCTGGCAGTGAGCACTATGACGGCTCGCCGGGCTCCCCGCCGCCCCTCCCCAGCATCCCCACCCTGGTGGGGCCACGGCACGTGGGTGGGCTCCAGCAGCCCAGGGATTGGGCCTTCGTGCCCGCCTCCTACGCCTCCTCCAACTACACAGCCTTCGTCACCAACAAGCATAACAGCAAACCCAACAGCCTTGGAGTCAGCAATGGGGCAGAGAAGAAGAGTGTGTCCCCAACCCATCAGGCCAAAGTCAGCCTCCAGATGGCCACCAGTCCCAGCAATGGAAACATCCTCAGCTCAGTGGCCATCCAGGCTCACCAATACCTGGATGGTACCTGGTCCCTGTCAAGAACCAACGGGGTCACCCTGTACCCCTACCAGGTGAGTACCTCTGAGCAAGGATGAGCAGGGCTGGTTAGAGACAAAGCAGAAACGTGGTTAGGTGACACTTTCTTTCACCACTCTTGATTTTTGGGGAAGTCCCCAACCCAGAGCCTAGCATTTCCATTGGCCCCAGTGGCCACTGCTCTATAAAGATAAAATACACGAGAAACCAGTGATCCATGACACAGCTCTATTTCCTCTCGTCCGCACCGTCTAACACGGGTGCGGACTCCCTTCCTGCCTCTCCCTCCTCGATGGGCCGTCGCCCCTTTCTGTTTGCGGCTCCTTTTTAGGGCTGTCGCGATTAGGTCACCAAATGTGTTTTCCACTTTTGCCGTTTTCTTTATACAGTTGTTGAAATGAGCACAGACTCCCAAGACTTTCTGTAGAAATTAGAGAGCGGGTCTTAAATCTGCCAAGGAATCTGAAAAACTTCTTCCTTTTTCTTGACCGAGTTTTCTGTGGGACGAGGGTGGGGTTTAAGGTGTGCGCTCTCTGTTCCCTGCACGAGCCAAAGGCGTTGGCCATCTCTGTGGAGTGGAGGGGTGGCGTGGTCCTGTAGCGTGTTAGTCAGGGAAGGTAACTGGTGTAACATGATCTCAGCTTGCTTCTTCCTCGTATCTCTGCTATGTCGGTTGTTCGGTGGGTAGCCTTCCACCATAACGTAGGCACCCTGGCTTCTCTCTCAGACTTGTCACCACTTTGGGTAGGCCTCAGAGCCTTCCGCCAGGTCTTGCACAACCAGCCAGCAAACGAGAGAAGAAAGAGTGTGGAGAATCTCACAGGGGGGTTGGGGGGCCCAGTCTGGAAGGAGCGTACTTAACTTCCATCTACATTCCAGTGGCCTGAATCCAGTCTTCTGGCCCCACCTTCCCTTGGGAGAGGCTGGGAAAGTCAATCTGTGCCTGTGCCCATGAAAAAAAAGAAACAAGTTGAGTGAACGCATAGCATAGTTTCTGTTACACGGGGCAAAGGTACAGGGAAACATAAAATGAGTTCAACGTGGCTGATAAACTTCCTGGTAACTTTTCTAGACTGCAAGAGGGAGGATAGATGGCTTCTCTTGATATCTTGCAAGAAAGTTGGGTACATGGATCGTTATCTTAAGAAGTGAGCATTCCTGGACCGCCAGATGCTGATTTACTGGATGCTTAGTAGCTTACAAAACAGGGTGCACACGTCGTTTTATTTAGCCCCACAGTAGGCCAGTGAGGGAGGCAGGGAAGACGGTAGATCTTTCTTAGAACCCAGACCAGCTCTCTTCTGCCCAGGGGAAGGGGTCGCCCCACCATAGCTGCTTCCGGCTTTCTTAGCTCTCGTCCGTCTACATCTTTTCCAGGGCTGCCTCCTTTAAGGCACATGGGGCACACCAAATAAAAGCACTCCTATTTTGACTTGCAGGGGCCTAGCTGCCACTTTGCTTTTAGGCAGAGTTTTCTGGGTGGTGGATATAAATATGAGGAGGAGCCAGGGGCCCCTTGGGTGGGACTTCGTAGTCGCGTGCTTCAACGTAAGCGTCCAGGCCAGGAACACAAACACTCCTTTCCACTGATGAACCACACACTTCTTCTGTTCGCAATTGTAAAACCTGCTGTTTGGAAAAGTACAAAAAGTGACGTGTGTCCGTTGTAAAATAAAAATATACGAAGACGTTTACACAAGACTTTAAAAATCCACACCACCAAGAAATAGACTGTGTAACATTTCGGTGTATTTTCCTCCAAGTTGGTTGTGTGCCCACAATTTGTAAAGTGTGATTACGTTCAATTCTGTGGTCTGCTTTTTGCTTTAGTATGCTGGGTGCATTTTCCCATGCCATTATACATTTTTCTAAAATAGGATGTCTAATGGCAGGCTAATATTCCATTAGGTAAGTACTCTCCATTATATACAGATGTGTCCTAACTTATAGAACCAGGCATCGATTCATGGAGGGGAGGTTCTTGCCACACAAAATGCTCGGGTGCACACCCTACTAGCCAGGTCATATTTTCAACACATCTCGGGTTGTGCTTGTCACATGATCCTGTCACACAGACAACCCCCATGTCACCTTCTGGGGCCCCAAAGCCCTTTTAACTTGGGCAGGTGTTAGTTGGAGGACTCAGCGGCTGCATAGCACAGGCGAGCAAAGACAAAAGAACTTGGAAGTGGTACTTTCATATAAAATATTCAAGGTGTTGACAAAATGTGTGTGTGTGTGTGTGCGTGTGTGTGTGGCAGAGGGAAAGCTAGAGATGCTGCTTAAAAGGAAGATCAGGGGTCGTGGTGCATGGCTATTTGCATGATAATTCTTTCTGTTCCTCCTCTTTTCCTTCCACCTCGGATGAGAGAGAATTTCCTGTACAGTGACAAATGTTCATTAAGCTCTAGTCAAGTGCCAGGCACTATGCCAGGTGTCAGGTGGGGCTCCTGCTTTGGGTTGGAAACTCAGGTTTCTGTCCTGTGGTCTTTACTGGAGAAGGCAGGTGCCCCTCCCATGACAAGCCAGGGAGGTGAGTGCAGAGGTGGAGAGATGCCCAGACTGCACTGAGGACACACAGAGGGGCTTCCAGGTGCCCCTGTGGCTCAGAGGTGGGTTGCTGTGGCCTGAAGCCAGCTACTAAAATGATTCATGCAAGCCACCAACTTGAGATTGTCCTCTTTCCCCCCACCAGAACAGACTGATGCGAGCATTTCCCTGAGTGACAGTTAAAGGGATCAGAGGCAATCTCTCTGGGATAAAGAGATTTGGTGCCTGGCTGTGAATCAATGTCCCTGTGTCATGGCGGTCATCCTGGTGCCCTGCGGTGGGGGCTCTGGGACCGGCCAGACTGGGTGTCTCCTGTTACAGCCATCTCCCTGCAGTAAATTCTCTGCAGTTCACAGCCTCGCCGGCCCGGCAGGGAGGGTTGGCCGCTCTGAAAGCTGACCTCACTTTTCCTGCCCGCCTGGACTCCCACTTCCTGCCACACGGAGCAGATGGTCTTCTGGGTCAGTGCCAGAGCTGGTGCCTGGGCAGAGAGGCATCCAGACGTCGTCACCACTGAGGGTTCTGTTCCACACGCACAGCCCGAAGCCCTTAGAAGCCAGGAGACAAGGACACTGCTCTTCTGCCATTTCAGGAGGATGACAAGGACAAGAATAGGCTTTCTGACAGTGAGCAGGGTGCACGGGTGACAGAGAGGAAGGCCCTTCGGATCCGTCAGCCCCGTACCCACTTCACGGTGCAACGACCTTCTGTTATCTTCCGAGGAAAGACTCCTTCATTTGTTTGCAGGCACTTATTTGACACAATCTGTGTACATATGTGAAAGCAGAAGATGCTCTAGAATTTTCTTTTGACTGTGTGAGTTTTGACTTTGAAAAAACACGCCTGGATTAGTTCCTTGTGGTCAACAGTCGATCAGTCACCTCCTTTTTGGATGGCAGCTGCTTTTGTCCGATGTACATCCATTGTAGTAAAGGAGCCACGGGAAAGATGGTGCACATCCCACTCAGAAGCATGGAACATTATGATTCAGAACCACAGCACCCAGTTCTGTAGGACGGTGGGAGGTTTGGAGACTGCCCTGCCTCCTTCCAGTTCGTGGCTCCACCGATTGTTAAATCTCAGTTTTGTGGCTTAATGTCTCAGTCTCTTTTCTTACCTGTGAAATCCTTACCTCGTAAGATTATCGTGGAGGACAGTTAAGAAAAAGAATGAAACTATTTTATAAACGATAAGGGGTACCAAGTTTGATGCTCTATTTCAGTGCCCCCACTTGCCAGAGGAGAACCCTGAGGCTGAGAGATATGGAGTCTCTTTTGTTCAGACTTTCCTGAATCTTAGTTTGATCGCTTCTGCTAGATTAGGGACTCATCGGGAACATGGGTCCATTTTACTCTCGTCCTTTACCACAGCTAACATGTGCAGAAGTGGCTGCTCTTGAGAGAAAGCTTCCGTCTCAGGAAAACATAAAGGGTTTTTCATGATTGGCCCTGAATTTAGGGAAAAAATCCTGGCCCAAACATTTATCCAGACCCCACGATTTTTGGTGGAAACCACCAGTTTATTGGCTCTGAGCTAATCTTCAATGCAAAGTATCTTAGTGGTACTTGATAAATCCTTGGATAAAATGAGCAGAATCCAGGTGGCATTTTGATATCATACTCAGTCCAGGGATATTCGAAGGGGTAGATGTGCTTTGTTTCATAGGGTTTTGATAGATTGAACTTGTCAAGAAAATTCAAGATGTTAGATTAGTACGTAAGTAATAAATGCATTATGAGTCACTTGGTGTGCGTTCCTTGAATGAAGGGAAAACGCCTTTGGGGAAAGTTACCCTGCTCTCCCAAAAGGCATCCACTGGAATCCGTGTCACAGGTGATGCTAGACTGAACTCCGGATGAAGTCAGGGTGAGATTATCTCCTATGTATTTAGAAATTGTGTCTGGAAAGCACAGGCATCATGGGAGTTTACATTTCAAGGTATGTGTGCAAGAGGGATGCGATAGCAGCACCAACCTGGAAACGACTCGATGTTTGCTAAGCTGTAGGGCCTTCCCAAAATTTGCTCTTCAGAGGTCAGAGGCCTTGGGAAGATGAGGCGCTGGCCCTTTTGGAGGATTTCCTAGTGCCCCGGAAAAGGAACGTGAGACTCCGGGAGGCAGGCTGATTCTCCAGTTCTTGGAGGCTCTGTTTATGGTGGAGGCACGGAACCCAGCAGTGCATGTACTAGTGCAGCTGATGTCCAAGGCACAGGGCACATCTGTGCTCTGTCCTCACGGAGTCGCTTTTCAAGAAGAAGCAGAGTCAGGCATTTGCAGTGGGTCCAGAGTAGAAAATGCCCATTCACGTTCTTTGCTCAGCCATCTGTGCCCCGAAATATGCGCAGTGCCCTTCCTGGGCTGGCTCCGGTGTTCACGTGCTGCTGCTTCTGCCCAGCCAGAGCCATAGCAGATGACGTCACAGTCTGACAAATGATGACATCAGAGAGGCTTTTGTGAGCAACGTGGGTTTTTGTTTTCTCCTGTTTATAGAAGGTCAAGGGAGTATTATTTATCTTTATGCTGAATGACAAACCATGAACACAAGAAAAGGATTCAGTTTGTATACTCAGTCACGGACTGGGATTTTAAAGGAAGTAGTGCTCAGCATGAAATTCCAAAGGGGTCGTCCCCTCCTAGGGGCAGGGTTGCGGTTGGAAGGGAGCACCCAAACCTCATCAGGAAATTTCAGCAATATTGTTTGTCTGGTCATTTACTTGATGTGGTAGGCTGAATTAGGACCCCCCAAACACACGTGTGTCCCGATTCCCCAGGACCTGTGGATAGTACAAGGGGTGTTTGGTAGATGTGATTAGTTAAGGATTTACGTAAAGGTCCTTGTAGGAGGGAGGCAGTGCAAGGACGAAAGCCGAGATCAGAAAAGCAGCAAGATGCTAGGCTGCCGGCCTGAAGATGGAGGAGGGGCCAGCAGCCAAGGACTGAAGGCAGCCTCTCAACACTGGAAAAGCCCAGGAATCAGGGCTTCCAGAACCAACGCTGCAGGCCTACTTGAGACTTCTGATCTTTAGGACTTCAGGGAGTAGAAAATACACTTATGTGATTTTTAGCAGCTGGATATGTGGTTCTCTGTTTTAGTAGTGGTGGGAAACGAATATGCATGGTAAGCGTTTGGTCGCTGAAGAGCTCGGTAGCAGGAGCTAGTGAGGTTTACAGACGGAGAGGTTGCTGTAGAAACCTGCATATGGCTGAACACAGGGGCCGTTCATTCCACCCAACAAACTGCATTGCCCGCTGGGTCAGGCAGAATGTTAGCAAGCCAGATTGTTTCATTCGGATGCCTCCACAGAATGAGAGGTTCCTCATCCTGCGCGGTTGGTGTTCAATTGTCTCAGATTTCCCTATTGTTACAGCATCGTAATAACAAGCACGCCACAGCCACTCTGCATGGGCAGCTAGTAATTAGCTTATGTAAGTCTCTCAGACTGTGGAAATGGCACCAGACACTCCAAGCTGGGGGTGGAGGGCATGGGGAGACTGGAACGTGTGCAGAAGGAAGCTCGTCCTCCCCACGGGGTCTGACCTGATTCGAGGGGCTTTCACAGAACTGCCCCGGCGGTTACTCTCACTACCGTGAGGGTCCAGAGCACTGGAAAGCACGTGGAGAATCGTAGAGCAAAATGTGTGCGTTGTGTAATTTTTTAAAATCCTCACTCGAGGACATGTTTATTGACTTTAGAGAGAGAGACTTTGATGTGAAAAAGAAACATTGATCCGTTGCTTCCCGTATGTGCCCCAACTGGGGTTCGAACCTGCAACTTAGGTGTGAGCCGTGCGTGAGTGGGAATGGAACCTGCAAACTTTTGGTGTAGGGGATGACACTCCAACCAACTGAGCCACCCGGGCAGGGCTAGTTGGATCATTTTTATAGTTGGTAAGAAGAAGGCAGCCACTGGAGATTTTGGAGCACGGTAATGGAAAATTTCCTTGCTTGACAGCAGGGATTCTCGACCTTGGGTGCATACTAGAATCCTTTGGGAGTGTTTTAAAAAACACCAGTGCCTAAGGCACACCCCAGACTGACCCAATCAGAATACCTGGGGGTGGGATCCTGGCCTTGGCTTGCCTCCTGTGGGTCAAGAACCACAGCTTTGGAGAACTGGTTTGAGAGAAGATTCTCCAGCTGTAGACTTTCACAGTCGTCTTTGGTCTCCGATCGCTTCCCGTGTCCTCTCTCATTTGAGCCATCCTCCCCAGTCCTGGTTTCTTCAGGCAAAATATTCACTTTCATTATAGAGTTGGGGGAAAAAGCTAAGGAATTCCCCACTGCCCACTGTGAGCTGGCTAAGGGGTAACAACAGCTACTGCTTTTTTTTTTTTTTTAAAGAGCAAACAGATTTTTTTAAAGAGAGTCTGGAGCTGATATTTATCCAAATGATCTTATCCACGTCTGGAACAATGAGGGACTGGGTGTGGGGGTCACGCTAGATTAGCTGCTCATGTACCCGATAGAAGCCCAGCTTCCTGCTCACTGCGCGAACCCTAGCAGCCGTCTGAACTGTTCTGTGTCCGTGTGTTCGCCCGGGAAGTCTCACAGCTGTCACGGACATGATACAAGACAACATGTGTTGAATCCTTAGCACCATGTCTGACACATTGTAACCCCCCCCCCGCCGTGTTACGTCACTTTGAGTCCACTTTGAGTCAACTCAGGTTGGCATGGCTCAGGACTGAGAGGAGTCAGGGCCCTCTTTCCCAAAATAAGAACCAGTGGTAGACGAGGAAGCAAGAGCAAAATCAGAAAACGAGGATCAAGCTCATGCAATACGTGTTACCTAGCAACTCGGAAAACACCAGCTACCTCTACACAGAGCCAGAGACCAGCTTCCCATAGTGCACCTGGTCTTACATGAGGTGGTCAGGTTCTAAATAAAACGAGTAAGTTGATAAAATATTGAAAGGCCCATGGACCAGTTTTCCTCCTTATTTGAAGGCCTTTTTAAGGGAGGAGGGGAAACAAAATACAGACTTGATCCATTTAAAATTCTACGGAACGGTAGAGAGTATGGAGTGTGGGTTGTGGAACCAGGCACCTGAAACCTCAAATTGCTAACCAGTTTTACCCCCAGTAAATTCAGTAAAAAGGAAGAAATAAATAAAATACAAAAAAAGTCCAAAAGAGTAAAACCTCACTATTTTGGAGTTCATTTGAAATATCAAGTAATTCGGCCCGGAACACAATTCTTATTGAAGGATCATTTTGAAAGAGTACTTAGGTCTTTCATTCTTGCTTTCCTTATGTATGGTAAAACAGATTCTAATTTTATACTTTACCTGCCTATGGTAAAATATAATTGTAATACATTTGCTTTGTTATTCACTTATATCTTTATTTATAAAATGCAGATACTTCCTTTAAAAATATGATATAATTGGCGGTCTTCAACAAATTAGAAAATTAAAGTCTTCTCCTTGCCCGCCCCGCCCCAGGCATACACCTAATTAATTTCCATTTGAGATTTACTGTGTTAACAGTCTTTAGCGTGACAAATTAGCACGACACTGTCTCAGAGAGGTATTTGTGAGGGTTAGGTAATGAATCATATATTCCATATGCCTAAGTCATTCCCAGGGAGTAATTGAGGTGTTTAGGAGGCATATTAGTTGCCATTTTTAGGACTCTGGAGACAATTTAATGCATTACTAGCACCCCAACGCCAGTGGCCTCAGAGAGTTAACCCAGCCTTCCAGCAGCTGGTCTGAGTGCCTGGGAATGACCGAGACACCAGGGAGAAGGAAAGGACCCTATGAAAAGCAAGCAGGAGCAGTCACATCCACATTCAGGACTGTGACCAGGAGTTTTGGGATGGCATGGCCAGTGGGAGTCAGTCTGCCCCTTTCCAGGACCCTAGGTAGGCTGGCTTCCCGTGGCCCCTGTGGCTTCGGCTGCAAGGCAGCATCGGTAGGAAGATTGAACCATTAGCAAAAAGGGCATGTTCATGTGACCTGTGAATTACAGACGTCACTCAGAGGCCCAGCAACATCAGGTGACCTGCCCAAGGTCACACAGCGAGGACATGCCAGAGCTGTGATTCCAACACAGTTCTGGGCCCTTGTTCCCGCTCCCCACCACCCTGCTGCAGGAAGGGGACCAGCTCCTCTGGTCAGTCGGGGTGCAGCTTTCCTGGGGTGGCCACCCACAGCAGCCTCCGCCAACTTTTCTCTGGGCGGCTCGGTGTCACAAGGATTCCAAGTCAGGTTTCACGTTGCATGGCTCTACACGACTGTGCAGAAATAAATGCCTTGTGTGACATCTCGCTGGATAGGAGGGAGGCCTGTGGGGACAAAGCTTGAGACAAAGATGGGCCAAAAAACTCCTTAAAAAGCCGTGTTAGCAGGGCTGCCATCTGGTGAGACATACTTTAGCTCACCAAAACAGGGCCATTTCCTTGTCAATAATGTCGCCTTTTAAAAATTAAATTTACTGGGGTAGCACTGGTTAATAACATACGAATTTCAGGTGTATGACATTATAATGTGACATCTGTATACACTGTTGTGTGCTCGCTGCTCCATGTGGCCTTATAGTCCATGTCCTAACACGTGCCCTTTAGAAAGGACCTTGCTGCCTGAACAGGTCGTCGGTGGAAGCAGAACTTGGTTTTGGCGTAGTGGAAAGAACACCCGGCTCTGCATGCGACATCTGGCTCACAGGTAACATTCTGGCCACACAAACTCTCAATATCCTCTCCTATATTATCCAAGCATCCTATGTATGTAGTATTCTAAGATGGCTGTAAGGGTTAAATTCCTTCATTTTTTTCTTTTTGAGTTCTAAGCACTGGATTTAAATGAAGTTGCACACACAGTTACCAATGACATCCCATACTGAGAAACAGTACAGAATTGACCCAGATGGGCCGTGTGTGGGGCGGAGAGCATGGCTGGCTGCCCTTCCTGCAGCCTGACCGCGTTTACAGGTGAGGGAAACACCTGGAGCAACGCACAGCCCCCTGGAAAATGGTGGTGGGACTGGGGGGCTCAGGAGATGGAGACGTCCCCTGCGTGTGACTGTGAGGCAGCTCGGGTTTTAGCTGTCGTCACAGGATGGATACCTGGCGCCCAGGTCTTGTGTGGGGCGCACTCTGTAGACTTGAGGTGCATTTAGAGCCATGTCAGACCACGGACTGGAGTTTTTGTTGAAGACGTCAGGGTTTTGTTTTCCCCTAAGGACAGATGGCACTTTTTCTAAGTAGTGTTTTTGGTAGTGTCCAGGTGCCAGGGAGTCACGGTCGCTCTCAGGCTGGGTGGCCCACGTCCCTTGCCCACCCCCCTGTTGAAATAGCCAGTGTTAGCCATTGTTCTCGAAGCTGGCCACGTGCAAGCAGCGAGCGCTCTGTCAAGTCCATTAGCAGTAAGAGAGGGACAGGGAGCGCAGGTGTGAAAATTCATGTCCACAAATCACGGGTAGAAAAGATGAGTGGCGGGAGCTGAGGCTTTCTGGAAAAAAGCGAGGGATGGAAAGGTGCTTTCCTCTCCTTAGAAGCCTTACCAGGTGGTGACGCACCAGCTTGCCCCTGAACAGGTGTCTGGCTTGTGAAAGCTTGGCAGGAAGTGTGTCACCATCGCCACGGCACCGGCCTTGGGAAGACTGGGGAGATGACAGAGTGTGAGGACTTTCGCTCTGAGTTCCATCTCTGCGTCTGCCACTTACCCCATTGCAAAGGTGAGGAATCCAAGGTGCAGGTTCATGTGCATGGACCTGCCTGCACAGGGGGTTCCCTAGCTTGGGCTGCTGAAAACTGTAATCCACACATGTTTTACTGAACACCGACTCAGTTACTTGTTGGAATTAAGCGGTTTGGTAGCTAGCATTTCCACACGTGTAAAAGGATACAAGTGAGTTTGATGTTAATAGGAAGCAGCGAGGCGTCCTGGCTTTACCTGACTGGGCTGCAGGTCCTGCCCGTATGATGGCTCATATTTAGTCCCTGGCCCCCAGTCTTCATCCTCCTCCCCTCTCCACTCACATCTCTCTTCTTTTTAATTTTAAGTTACACAATCACCTCCTGAGATTTCTAAGACTTAATTACTTACCTTGTAAATTATTCATTCTTTTCCTCTTGTTTTTACCCCTATATTCTGAATGTATCATAAGTTTATTTGCATTGCTGAGAACGAGAGGGCAAAGGCAACGAAAGGATTTGCAATGGAAATCCGTTGATGTTATTATTTGTTAGCAATTTATACAAAAGGTTTGGCAGAAAAGGCAATGAGGATGAAAACAGTAATTAAAAAGAAAGTCACTCGTTTAAATACTGCAAGCCTTTCAACTTTTAAGTAGCCGCTAACTTCTAAGTACGTAATAGGGTGAGTAGAAAAGGAACCAATGCAGCATTTGGGGTTAATTGGTGTAAATATATTAATTACAGTAACCTTTCGATGTTTGATAAGGTATGTATGTTCCTAGCATAATATCTGCATAAACATCATCTACTGATTACACACAGACTGTAAACATACAGTGCCTACTCATACAATGGAAGCACTTACACTCTTCCCAGAGTGCTGTTGTTACATCCTAGCACCCTTGTTATTCTTGGGAAGGCAATCTGGGCCAAGGGGTACAAGGCAGACAGAAGAACAGATCTGCAAAGGCAGGAAGATGTGGCGAAGCTGCTGTGTTGGGGGAGGAAGCTGAAGCAAAGGTGGGGCACTGAATACAGGCGAAGCGTGGGATTTACCCCTGAGTGATGTCCGAGGCGCCCGGTAATTAGGTGATGAGAAACCATAGGTCAGCGATTCCCAACCTTGCTCATCCCCTGGCACACAGAAACTAATTACTGAAATTCTGCAGCACACCCCCAAAATGCACGTTTTGCCCATTTGACAAAAAATAGGTATAATTTTGATTGATTTACAAAAAAAAATAGTAATTACCTACCCTTTTTGCTCTAAAGTGACTTTTTAAAAAATCAGGTGCCTATATGTATATATAAAGATTTCCAGTACCAAGAATGAACCAATCAGATGCAACCTTATGCGATGTGACTAATAAGATGCAACTCTATATATTCACGGTTCAAGACAGGGAATTCACTCTGGGCGGCTGCTGTGTTGGCTGTTATTTTTTTTTAAATCTGACAGTCTTGAGGGAAAAGAGGTCAGTGCCCCTGACTAAACAGTCAGGTATCGCAGGTTTTAAACATCCTCGCTGCCACGTGTGGGTCTGAGCAGCGGGGCGCTGGGTAGTGGGGAGCACGCCGTGCTGTTTTGGGAGGGGAAGGGCCCCGGAGGAGGTGACAGGAGGGTCCGTGGGGTGGGGGGATGACAGAATTCACAGCTATTTCAAACCAAGACCGAGGGCCTCGAGGATGGGTGGGCTGTGGGACGAAGAGGACAGTTGAGGGTGACTCCTGGGTCTCTGGGCTGGGCACTGCATGGGTGGTGAGCAGGTGTGTAGACCAGGGGAGACGTGAGCGAGGCAGCTGGGGGCAGAGGCAAGGAAAGTCAGGACTGGACACGTGGGAGACAGGTGTGACGTGAGTGCGGGGGGTTACAGACGAGTGGACATAGTGGACAGAGGTGTGCGGACAGATTGGGCTGGATGGGTAAGAGAAGCCTTTGCAGCTACTTTCCCTGGAACCCAGGGCTTCCGGCTCTGGATCTTTGTTTTCCCCGCTGTGTCATCTGTCTTGGCAATACCTAGAGACGAAAAGCAGTGTCACTATGTTGTCACCACACGGTATAAAGCCACTCATTTACTCGTCCATTCAGCAAACATTTTTTGAGACAGGCGTTTTCCTCGTTCCTGGTGACACCGAGCACGGTGCTTTAGACACGTGCGGCAGGACTCTGCCGATGATCGGTGAGTCTTGGTGCAGGAAGCCAGTGCGGGATGCTGGGCTGTTTGACTCGTCTCTGCTTTCCCTGCACCGGTGTGTGGGGGTACAGGGCAGCCAGTGGCGTGTTTAAGGAGTGGCACGGAGTGACCCTTGATGGTGGGCAGGAGGTACACCCCACACGATGGGGCTGTGGGCTCAGGGCCTGGGTGCAGCTCTGGAGAACGGACCTTTGACCGCCCACAAGCAGAAGAATCTTGCCCCACCCCCGCCCCCGCCCCGCTCTTGGCATCTGTAAACACCGCCAGGGTCAGAGGGATCCACTGACCTGGCTTTGAGACCTGCTTTAGCACTGTTTCCACCGTGAGACAACCTCCTTTCTAAAGCTATCCGTTGATAAGGTAAGTGATGAATAACTTCATCAGCTTAACCTATGACAAATGTCACGACTCCTCGGGTCACTCTCTGATCCCGGGGGGAGAGAAAGAGTTCAGCTGAAGAATGTATTTGAGTCAGGCGGTTCATTCATTCAGAGTTTTGAGACATCCACTATATGCCAGGCGTCAGGTGCTGGAGAGTAAAGACGAGTAGCTTAGTCCCTCTCTAGGCGCTGTCCCTGAGCACAGCTCTGACGCGGTCACACTGGGGTCAGGGCCCAGACAAGCACAGGTGTCATGCTGGAGGAAATAGGTGGAAACCAGATACGAATTCCATCCACATATCAGGAAAAATGCAGTTTAATGTCGGTTATTTACATAGCTATGAATTAGATGAACTTTTATATGAACAGTAATCCAGAAATAAATAGTAAATAGTGTATTAGTGGATGAAGGAGAGGATGTATTATCCAGCCTGGCTCTTTTTTAAAAAAAATATTGATTTCTTTAGAGAGAGAAGAAGGAGGAGAGAGAGAGAAGAGAATGTTGTATTCATGCATTCATTGGTTGATTCTTGCACGTGCCCTGACTGGGGATCAAACCCACAACCTTGGTGTATCAGGATGACTTTCTAACCCACTGAGCTACCCGGACAGGGCCTCTGGCCTAGCTCTTGATTCCACCTTTAAAAGTACCTTCCAGCCTCCCTTGCATGCACGGTACTGGCACAGACAGGGCTGCCTGGCATGTCCCCAGAGCATGACCAGGCCTTGGTGTGACCCATGCAGATTGGGTGGAAGGGCAGATGTCAGCGACTGAGTTCAGGTTCCACTTTTCTCCCTCATTCACTCAACTTCTTGTCATTCACCCAGGAAATGGTCAGCGTCCTGGGCCGCAGTTACTGACTTGGGTTTAATATGTACTTACATGTTTGAGGCCAGAATAGGCCATTTTGAAACCTTGAGTGAAATAGTCATACCTCTCTTCCCGGCGACTTTGGTGTCCATCTTGTGAGACTGGAGGCATTTTCAGCAGTAACACGAGACTCTTGTGCCTGGAATGTTCTGGTTAATGGCATAAAGTTAATGTTTAGTCTTTGGAGAGAATTAATCTTTATGGAGAAAGGCCAATGATACAAACATTTTAGTAGTACTGCTGTAGTATAAGAAAACCACTTCCTAAGATTTACATATTAGCTTTCCTTCCAGATTGATACTTTTTGAAAGAGTAGAAAAGCATATAGACTGGACATATTTTTCCTTGAAAAGTGAGACTAAAATGACTATCGGAATTAGGCACTTTTAATTATTGATTTAAACAGCTACTTTAAATGCCTAGTCACATAAATGTCCCTGTCCTGATTTGCCCAGATTCGCTCTTTTTTCTCTCATCTTGCAAATACGATGCTGTTAGCATTTATTACCGTGTTTGAAAACTGCCAAGATAATGACTGTTAATTAATCTGGTCCAATTATTTTCACCATAAACAGGAGCGTGACTGAGTAGGTCCTCGTTCCTCCACATCTGCTCCCACCGCTCTGGACAGGAGCGAGGCTGAGTCATCTTGGGAAGAGGCTGCCGCCGACGGTGCTCCGTGGGGGAAAGGGATTCTGTCCTCCTGTCCTGTCCCTCTTGTCACTGTTACAAGTCTGACCTTGGCACTCAGTTTGTCTAGGATCATGCTGCTCCCAGGAATGCTGCTTGGAGTCTGCGGATGTCCTGAGAGGGACGGCATCTGATCGGTGGGTTGGTTCTGAGCTTCGGGCCTGCCCACAGAACGGGCGCTTCGGGGGTTGAGGTGTGCTTGCATCACACGTATGCCTGTCCTCTCTAAGATGACTCTGGAACAGCGAGCATTGGGAAGACAGGCAGGCAGTGGCCCTCGGGCTGGTAGAGCCATCCCTGAAGTTAGACTTGGGTCGGCCAGAAAGCTGATTCCGGGGATGTCACTTCTTCTCGGATGGGAGAGGGCAGTTCAGTTTCCGTTACATCTAGGACTCCGCAATCTGAGATTTCACACTGTGCCCACTCTCAAAACGCTCATCTTCGTACACACACATTCACGTGTGCGTACACATTTCACATGTGCACACAAACACGCGGCTATCCTGGCACAACTGGAAGACGTTTCATTTTATCTCCCTTTAGTACAGAATGGGCTGACAAAGAGCCGGATGTCAGGCTACGAGATGAACGGTGCGTTATGGTGGCAGAATCGGGTTTCCCAAAGTTTGAGCCTTCGACTGAGAGCACAGACTTTATCACCAGTAAACCAAGTTGTCAGCGTTTTCCACTAAGGGGCAAGCTCTTCCTTTCGCTTTTGAGGAAATGTCTGCAAAACACTCAAATCTGAATAGCCATGGTTTATATTTTCAAGCAAAAAAAAAAAAAAATAGGCCAGTCACTTGGAAGCCAACAATTGCCCAATGCTTTTCCTTGAGACAACCACCGTACACCACTTAATACCTCACATTTCTGCACGTATTTCTAGATTTAATAGAATCGATCATTTTTATTGCTTCATCAAGAGCATTCTTAAGTGCAAATGTCCTTTTTAAAAAAGGCCCTACACATGCGTCACGACGAAGAACCCACCAACGGAGTTGGTTTATCAGGTTTATGATGAAATCCGAGCTCTCGGTCAGACGCTCAGATTTTGGAACACTCGATTCTGCCACCGGGACCCCGAAAGCCTCCGAACACTTAGAGACTTTTCTGTTGGAATTAGTGGTGACAATTGTGATTTTTTGATCTTGCATAATGGATCATATCATCATCTAGAAGATATGTATAACTCAGTAACCCAGTATTTTCCAAATGATCTGTGCATTATGTTACAGAATCTTGTCGCCTGATTTCCATCCGAGGTCACCTAATGGATTTGAGTGCAGTAGTCTACTGCGTATTTACTAATGCAGTTTCAGGTTGCTCATTTCCATGAAACTTCAAGAAACTGCCCCCTTGTCTGTTTTTAGTATAGTATCAAAGAAGAATCTCCACAGATACCTGAAAATATTATAAAAGAGTCCTCCATTTATTAACCATCTCTGTATGAGCTGAATTTTCTCCATCTGGTCAACAGAAACAGCGTGTCCAGATGTAATAACTGCAAAGACGTAAGCCAGACATTAAAGAGATTTGTGAAAATGTAAAACAAAGTCAATCCTTTGATAAAATTTTTTTTTATTTGGGAAAATATAGTTCATAGAAGATGTTCTTGGTGCCCAATATAATGGGCTTAATACTTTAAAAATAAAATCATTAAATATATATTACATATCTATCTATTATATATAAGTATATTTTATATATGTACGTATATAAACTAAAGGTTTAGTTTTATCGCTGAAATGGTAAACATCAATAGATTTAAGGGAAAGCAATGGACCCACACTGCTGCAGGTCGGGAAGATGAGGGGAAGAATTCTTAAATAGGTAATGATCATTACAGCTGTTATGTTTGAGCATTTTGAAGGCAGAGTTACAGAACACAGAGGAGAGTTTGGGGCAGATTCAGTGCTAAATACACAGGAAACTAAGCAAAGTGAAAAACAAAAATATGGTACCATAAAAGAAAAGCTCTTTGGGGGCCTCCGCCTTTTTCCATGTGAAGCTTCATAATTACGCCATGATACTTACATGACAGGACCTTGTATTCACTCACCAGACTGCAGCCCGGGGAGGCCAGGTGATGCCCGGGGCAAAGCACCAAATTGAGAGGCAGACCGCTTGACATTTAGATCCTTCCTGACCACCTCCAGCGCCGTGACCTTTGGCGAATTTCCTGAGCCTCGGTTTCAGTTTCTGAATCTGTAGAACTGGAGAGACAATTTCTGCCTGGCAGGGCTGTTGTAAAAATTAACGACTGTGGCAGCCGGCCCTCCTAAAACCACGTCCTGCCAAGAGCCCGGTTTTATGGGGAAGGCACCTCCGCGGCCCATTTCCGTATTTCAGCAGGGCTGTGACATCTTTGAATAAGGTTCTTATTTTTATAACACAATGCTAACTTTACCTTTTGTTTATCTGGTCTCTGAAATTTATGAAGCCACTTAATCAAGGGAAGAGGATCAGTATCCTTCAGACTCTCCCAAGAGAGGGTAATCTCCAACCTGCTTCTCTCCAGGGCTCCGGACCCTACAGGAGGAGACGTTTGGTTGAGGGTCAGTCATTGAAAGGCCAAGTAACAAATTGTCCCGCTATTCAAGTGACTTCCTGGAGCCAGAGTAAAGTCCTGAAAAAGGAATTTATGTATTTGGACCAAGTCAGTTTAACCCTTTTAACCACCCACCCTGGACGGTGTCTTGATCTTTTACCCTCAAGCTTTCATTAGAAATGACTAGGAGGGGCAATGGTTTTAATTTCGCTTCAGCCTTTGCGGTGAATTTTGAGTGGAGAATTTTGAGTATCCATTACGTGGCTCAATTTCCCTGGTGTCCAATGGCCGCCCTACACAAGACACCTGTCCTTGACACAGGGAATAACTGTCTTTTCTGAGGAGCTGGTCTGCTTAATCCTCTGAAGACAGAGATGTAAAACTCCTGGTGTCTCCCTGTCTGCCTTCTTGGCAGAAACATTAGAATCAAGTTTTAAAATCAATCCTAAGACCCTAGACCCTGTTTTCCACAGGATCGTATCCATTTTATTAGTTATCTTGTCTTTGCCTTTTTTTAAAAAAAAAAGATAAATCCTTTTATAAACTGTGGAGTGTGAGGCTTGGTTATGGAAATTGTGGGATTTTAGGCCAGACAAGAGAAGACAGGGGAACACGAAAGTGTTGTTACGTGTTTGAGTCGCTGGATTTTGGATAAGACAGGGGACGTGATTTTTGTTGCTCCTGAGGATAAGAGAGGAGCCAATGTGTAGATTTTCCATGAATGGAGACACTCATTCCAAGGTTCTTTCTTGAGTGCCTCCTGTCAAGGCACCATGGACGGGGCCCAATGAGGAAGACAAGTTTCCTGCTCTTGAGTCTTCCTTTTTATGCAGTTTGTGGCTGACTACAAAGGAGAACTTTCTAACAATCAGTTTTCTAACAATCAGACAATATTGGTGGCCTAACATCCAATATTGTCTTGCAAAGTAGGGAGCTTCCCATCTCTGGAGGGTCCCCAGAGGCGCTGCATGGCCAGGCACCCTGGCAAGTACCCCTGCAGCAGAGGGAGAGTGAGAACCTGTTGACTTCTGAGATTTATCTCTCCTCTGCTTCCACAATTCTCTTTTATTTGGAGGTTTGTGTGTCAAACTGGAGGATTAGGCTGCTTCAGAATAAGTGGGCGTTCCAGCTGAGGAAGGACAAGGCTGTAAAAATGCCTTCACAAGCCTCCCTCTTGACTCTGTGACCCAAGCTGTTCCCACCGGCACCTTGACACTTCGATGGCCCTGGCTGCTGCTGCTGGCAGCGGCGGCAGCCAGGATTCCAAGGAGCCTGTGGCTATTTCCTTATGGGGAGTCTCATCAACTGTTGGAGCCATGGTCAGGACCGCATTAATCACATGTGGCAATGAGCACAGGAGACAGAAACCTGGGCCAATGCTGAGACCCGGAGACCACAGTCCACACTTCTTCCTATGGAGAAGTCAGGAAGAGGGACCGGTCACGGCGGGAGCCAGGGGTGGGGCCAGGAGAGGCAAGCCCGCCTGGTACAGGCGTGAGCCTGGCTGTCACTGCACATCTTCTGTGGTCAGGTCCAGAGACCTTCTGAGCCACTTGAGAGCAGCATGCGTGAGCCTTGATGCCTAAAACTCCTGTGGATTTCCTAGGAAACAGGGTGTTCTTTTGTGTAGTCAGATATGGGGTCAACTTCAATAAAGGGAGCGTTGATGAGTGACTTCAGGCCGTCCACTGTATTCCACTTTCTTCCAGTCGGCCCGGTCGTGTCCTTTGTGGTGTGGTTCCCCCTCCAGTCCAGGGTTCGGACTGGGATCGGTAGCCATTCATCGCATGTCTCTTTTTGAAGATTTCTGGACGGTCACATGATTACAGTTAACTGGCCATTTTAGTGGCTTATTCGAAATCTTTAGATAAAAATACTTCTAATCACAGGGTATATGGAACTTACCGCCGTCCTTTTGTTCGCTTGAAAACCAAGGCTATATTCTTGGCATCCGAACGTACTTCCATTCTATAGAAGCATCTTCACACGTGCGGGGGTGGGGGTGAGGAACTTTGCGGGCACATTTTACACAGGGTTGCCCTTTCTTGATGTTGTTCAGAACACACAGAAACGGGTCATAAACTTTGAGATCGTTCTCCATCCCCCCGGTTGTCAAACCGACGTAGTGCCAAGACGTTGAAAAAAGATCATTTTGAGATTCCTTTTTTAAGTTTTGAAACAACACACTCTTACGAATCTAGAAACAGATAAAAAATAACTTTACATTTGCTCAGGGCCCTGTGTCAGCATTTTCATGTATCTTCTGAGTCAACAGCAGCAGCACGTGTGATAATTGAGCATTTCTATGCATGCAGTGTTTTGGTTAGCGCGGGAAAGGGTGTGCTCAGCACTTTTGGTCTCTGCCCTTCAGAACGACTTGCTTAACACGCATCAGTATGCATCACTACACATAATAACACACTGAGTAGAAAACATGCAAGACATCACAGAGACTTAGAATCACTGGGATGATTTTTTCAGATGGCAACATTTAACCCTGGACAAACTGAAGCATTTGCCAAAACTTGAACCAAAAAATCAGAGGTCTACAACTGACTTTTCGGTTTACTTTCTCACTTTCCAAATGCCCTGTTATGAGGGTCTTCTTTTGTATCTACCCTAAGAAACAGGGGGATGGTGCATAGAGAAGATCCCACTCTTTTGGAAGGTTCCAGAAATCTGGACACAGCTTCTCTGAAAAGAAAATTAAATGGAAAAAGCTTGGCTTCTCATTTCCCAGGGGTCAGTTGTATGTGGAGGGGACTTCGCTGTGGTCTCCGTGGGAGAGGCGGCAGGCGTCCTGAGGGCTGGGAGGGAGGTCGGACGGGTGACTTCCTGACCTACCTCTGGTAGCTCGGCACAGGGACTTTTTCTTTGGCCGCCCTAAGTATTCCTCCTTTCCACCCACTTTAGATTCCCTTTACCTTTCTTACTGTGAATTTTAGAAAAAATGGACTTTAAAAGTCACACAATTTTAATATTTTTGAGTTTACAATATCGATAGTACGTAGATTCTGAGCTTGTAATCTCTGTTCCTGGTGTCTAGGAAGTAGCACCTAGTTTATTTGTCTAGGCTGTCACATAAATAACGACGTTTCTCTGACGCAATCTTTCCTGGGTTGGTTGAGGAATCGCCATCCCGTTGGGCAGCCCTCGGCCACAGTTTGACCTGAGCTGAGCTGTAAGATACACACTAGGTTTTGAATACTTAACATTTGAAAAAAAGAATGCAAAATATCTCTTTAGTAAGGTTTTTTAAAGATTGATCACATGTCAAAGTGATATTTTGGATACATTGGGGTAAATGAAATATATCATTTAACTTAATTGCACCTGTTTCCTTTTACGTTTTTAAGGTGGCAACTTAAAATTGTAAGTGACCCACGCAGGTCGCATCTGTGGCTCCCATTGGACAGCGCAGATCTAGAAGGAAAGAAAACACAAAGCGGAAAAACCCCCACTCGTTTGGTGGCTTTGAAAGTGCATTCCTGAAGGGAGAGATGAATATCCAGTGATCCTCTTTTTTTGCTAGGTTTGGATTTCATTAAAGCTTCTTTAATTAAATCTATTGTAAATCTGCTCCAAGGTCCCAACTGGGAAGAGAATTGGATCTTTTTGTGTGCTTAAAAGAATTCTAAGAAAATACTGAACTCATTTCAAAGGTGATTTATTTTTAAAAGCTTTGTAAAAAGCTTCCCATTTACTGAGACCGGGGGTATGATTAATACTGAGTTCTTAAGAGGCTAAAGAATTGTGAAAATTATCCAGAAATTTCTGGAGGACCTTGCTGGTCTCACAAAGAGGCATCCAGGGAGACTCAGGGGCCCGCAGCAGCTGCAGATGAGCCATTCGCTGGTGTGTTCACACCTTCTATCCAATACACACAAACATTGGGAAAGATAAAATGTTTATTCCTCAGCATCTATAACTGAATTTATGGCTAGAACTCGCTGGATATTATTGCCTGTGCAAACCCACGTCACTGTGCACGTAAAGCATGTTTTTATTAGTTCCTACATAAAATTTTTACGATAATGGCAAACAAAGGACCAATTTAGTTTAGCTGAGTTTGTTCTTATTATTCCCGCTTCGAATAGATAAGCAAATAACGGGAGACCACAGGGAGGAGGGCGGGGTCTCCCCGCGCAGGGACACCCGGCCCCGTGGGCTGGAAAGTGAGGCAGGGCTGCCTGTTGCGAAGCCCTCAGAAGGCCTGGCCAGAAGGTAGCAGGGCGAGGCTGGTGTGGGGGGGGGGGCGGGGGGGTGGCTGCCATTAGCTTTCAAGTCTGCCGTTGAGCAGTTATATACCCAGTTGGTGACTGTGGAGTATTCAAATGTAGTTTCTGAAAAGGCCCGCATAGCTGCTATTGAAAGAACTCCCACATACTGTATTTCAGCTGGAGACTTACAGAGAAAAAAGGTTCAAGTGGCTTATTGTGGGTTGTCTCCCACTCTGGGATTTGAACAAAGCGCACACAGAACAAAGTGCCTTTAAACGGGGTGCCTTCCTCTGGGTCCCTCCGGCCTGCGGCTTGGCAGGCTCGCAGGGGAGAGGGCGAGCCCACGCCTCCCGTCCCCGCGCTGCCTTTTTATGTTTGACCCTTGGATGTGGCAAGTGATCCCCACGGTGACCTGGATTGGAGGGGAACTTTTTCCAGAATTTGAAGATAAAGTATCTTTTATAAATACAGCCTTTTCCTGCCTGATGACTAGTTAAAAAAAAATGGATAGTAAGTCTGTGATCTGGAGCAAGTATGATCCCAAACCGAAATTCAGGGAGTGGGGTTTGACACACGCAGGTTTGCTTAGGGGGTAACAGCATGGAGTGTTTTCAATGGAATGAGGCTGGGAATGAAAGGCGTGGTTATCACAGGTTGGTGGCATTGAGGACTATCTTAGAAGTCAGGCAGCTGGGGCAGTGGGCAAGCGTGGGGCATGCTAGGTTCATTCTGGGCTAAGTCTGTTGGGAACATGAATAAAATTGCAACTTAGTGAGCAGTGAGTCGCCGTGGCCTGGACTCTAGGCACTGGAAGTACAGACGCATCGAAATCCCATGCTTGAGAAGAGTTTTCCTCCCCAGGCATCTGGTACCTCTGCTCGCTGGGCAGGTCTCCACAAGAGCCATTCTCGTCAGCCGACTGCTTTGATTGGCCTTAAAGGTCTTCAGAGAAGGAGGGAGCATCCGTAACTTCCAGCAACCCCACTTTGGGGGTGTGTTCCTTTTAGGACCGATCTGATGTGAGGTTCTTTATTCCATGTGTTTCCTCACTGGACATGTTTACTGATTTTCAACTGTGTCTTTGTACGTTCGAGAAGCTGTTTCTTAACATTTCGTCCCCCCATGGAAAAGTAGTTGTTCTTTCTCCAAGACACTGTTTGAGCACAGTTTCTCTCTCTCTCTCCTTTTTTTAATTTTTTTTAAGATTTTATTTATTTATTTTCAGAGAGAAGAGAAGAGAGGGAGAAAGAGCAATGTATGGTTGCCTCTCACATGGTCCTCATTGGGAACCTGGCCCGCAACCCAGGCATGTGCCCCAATTGGGAATCGAACCGGGACCCTCTGGTTCCCAGCCCACCCTCAATCCACTGAGCTACACCAGCCGGGCTCTCTCTCCTTTTTTAAAAAAATTTTATTGAATTTATTGGGGCAAATACCATTATATCGGTTTCAAGCATACAGTTCTATAACACGTCATCAGCATATTGTTTTGTGTGTTCACCGCCCCAAGTCGAATCTCCTTCTGTCACCTCTTCTCCCTTCCCCGACCCCTCATTCCCTCTGGCCATCACCACGCCGTTGTTTGTTGGGAGAGCAATTCTGGTGTGCATGTGTGCATGCTCTCACTTTGGCCTCATCTTAGGCTCTGGGGGCAAAAACAATCCACTAGATCTTAAGCTACCTGTGAAATGAGCATGTGCGGTTTGCTCTGGCCGACAATGTGCGGGCGTGCTGGCAGTCAGCCCTGCAGAAAGTCAGACAGCAGAGTTTTCAACACTGCCTTCGCTCAGCGCAGTGAAGATGCTCCAAAGGCAAGAAGGTTTGTTCCTGCCTCCGTGGAACTGACCGTCTGACATGGTTATGTTGTCGTCCGTGCTGACAAGGGGTTGCTACGAGGAGTTCTACGTCTTCTCAGTTGGCCTTGACGGTTGTGGTTTTTGGCCACCAGTCTTTCCGAGATGGCCTGGTAGACTCCACGCGGTGGATCTGAGAACCTGGCTCTGCTTGTATGACCTCCAGTCCATGTGGAAACCCCGCCGACTTCAAGGTTACTTTGTGTGAGGGGTAGATGTGCGGTTTGGGGGAGTCGAGGAAGGCGACAAAACGTACTTAGCTGAGATGCTGATGTTGTTGCTTTCTCTCAAGGGGTTGTTAAGAGAATAATCCCCTTTAGGAGGAATTGCAATGAGACTGATTTGTTAATACACTTTAGAGTCTTTTAATTCGGCATTGGATGAATAGCTTTTCAAGTGTGTATGAAAGACAAGAATCCCAAAAGATCGGTTCTGTTTTCAAGAGCAGACCCCAGGGATGCAAGGTCTGTAACAAAAGGGCAGATATGGGGGAGAGGAAATCCCGCGTCCAGCTCTGTCTGAGAATAAAGCGTGCTGGCTGGGGTCCCCGAGGCGGCGGGGTCTGCCAGTCGTGCTGGCTCTGGTTTGTTAGCCAGGGAAATCTAGTTAGATTGCTCACAATAAGTTAGTTGGTATTGACTTTGCTGGGCCTGACCCATATTATAGAGTCCTAACAAGAGGAAAGTATAGCTGAGCTTTGGGAAAAGCCATAGCATGTACAATAGAAGAGAAAACCAACATCTTAAATGAACAGAGGAGAAATTTGAGCAGCGTCACCAAGGAAAGAAATTAGGACACTGGATGGAATGTTACTGCCACAAAAGGAAAAAAAGTGGAATATTTATTTAGTGAAGACATCCTGAGATTATACAATTCCCTCATGTCACCTCACACAGAAAATCTTTGTCTCTTTCCTAATCATGCTAAAAGCCAGGGGGTGCTGGGAAAATTATACGGGCCCGAAGAAATCTGATGACAGTAACATTGACTTTGGAATTCAGTTCTACAACTCATGAGGCTCAAGATTTTAAAATATCCTTAAATTTGAGAATTCAGTGTTAACAAAGGCTTAAGGAATATCCAAATGCCATTGAACTTCTAAAGCATTCTCAAAGTAGCTAGTGAAACACGCAGTGAAAACACACACATGTAAATAAGTGTATTTAGTTACTCATCTGAGTCAACTGGGTGAACTGACTTAGAAGACCATCAAATGCAAAGCCTGTCGTGGGTCAGGTGGCGGGATTAGGGACTGTCCCGATTAGGGTAATGACCCAGAGTCGCCCAGGAAGCAGCTCTGCCGAGCTGTTCTCTGAATTCTGGACATGTAAGGACAATGTGGAAGTTTAAATTACCAGCTTTTTAGAGTCAGTGACCCTAAACTCAGAGGGGAATAGCCAGAGAACAATCCCAGCCCCTTCACCAGATTATTTGAGGTCAGCCCACAAAATGTTTGCCTAGTCCTGTGCAGGTTTTCAATGAGAGGCTTTAAAGCTCTGATTTTAAGTCTGAAACCATTGTCATTTGAGGAGAAGGATGCCTGAGTGTTTTAATTCAGTATTCTTTAGGGCAGAGCCCTGATTTTGGAAGCTCAGTTGCAGAGATTCATGGACTTTCCGAAGGTCCCACAGCTGGGCCTGTAGCTGGACCTGAGCCCCTGGCTTATGCCTGCACGACAGACTCTCTCTTTATGTGTATATTTCAGGGATCTGCAATCATTTTGGAATTTTTGTCATCATACTATTGTTAGTTTTGTAATATGCATAAATAAGTCCTGCAATTAACTGGCTGTGCCCACACCAATCCAAGCCACATCTCTTCACACTGACACATTGGAAGTTGGCCTAGAATATACCTAAGGACTTCTCCAGCTCCATTAAAATATTTTCTTTTGAAATTGCTTTTTGGATGGTGTAGCATTTGGCATTCCTGGACTTGATAAACAGAAGGTGTGAGAGACATGAGGTCAGTTCAGAGCTGGAACCACGCATGCCTGTGCATTGCTTTGGCGCAGCCAACTGAATCTCAACCAAAGCCGGTTCCTTGCTCACCGCTGGTGGTTTGGGCTGATGTGGGAGAGTGGTGCTGTTTTCATCTTCGATGTGTCTGTGATATGATAAAAGCCATACGAATGTTAAACCAGGGGCGTACTTTAAACATCCCTGCTTGGTATTCAATCATGACTTTAGCAACCTCAGAGCACAGTCAGCTGCATTGCCTTATTTCATCCCAGACACAGTCTTGTGAGTCCCCCCGACTGGGGAAATTGGGGCCAAGAGGGTCCCTTGTGTGGTCACCAACCAAACGAGGCCCAGATTGGGTTCTTATCATCTGGCATGACGTTCACGGAGAGCCTGAAGCAGGAGTCACCCTTTGCTAGGCACTGGGCTCGCCTTGGCAATTCCATTTGGTCCAGCCGTTTCCAGTCTGACTGTCCCTCCTTCGGGGCGGTGGTTTGGAGCTGCCAGGGCACAGCAGCAGAAATCCTGTGGTCTGGAGCCAGCCTCAGTGCTGCCAGCTCCCTGAAAGGGCTCCAAACAGGGCGAAGCTCCTTCCTTGGCTGATGGGAGCCCTGCAGACCTGTGTCCTCATGGCTCCCGGTGTCCGGGCTCTAGCAGCTGCTGACCTCGCCCGTCTGCCTTACATGGGCTATATTCTCTGGCATTCTGAGGGGTGCATGCCTGTGTGTGCATGCGTGCGTGTGTGGGTATGTGTGTGTGAGTGCATGCCTTTGTTTCCCCCGTTTTGCCCAGAATGCAAGCTTGCTCTTGCACCTAGCAAACCGGTCATTCTGCAGACTGAGGTGGGTCACTCACAGCCAGGCATTTCTCGTAAGAGCTCACGGAATATACGAGGAAGTAATATGCCTACAAGAAATGCATATTTTAAATTCCAGCATAATGAATGCACTGTTGGTTTTCTGGCAAGTGTTCCCAGCCTTAGCCCAGACTTCTAGGTGAAGAACAGCGACACACACTTGGGGAAGGGCCTGCTCCTTAAAGAGACACGATGCTGTTCTCACAGGCAAAACACAGCAGGGCCAGCAACAAGGGAAAGGCCATGATCTGTGAGAGGATTAAAGGCCCCTTGAGCTTCAGGTAATGCAGTGTGCAGTCTCCTAGTCTCATTGTGCTTCCCCATGGAAGCGTAGCTAATAAGCAATGCCATTCTGCAAAAGGGACCTAAAGGAGGTGCTCAGGTATTCAAAGATTCCAAGCCCTTTGCTTCAAAGGTTAATGCTGTTTTTTTAATGGGACACAGAGAGGGAGGCTCAGTTTTGTGCCATGAATCTTTAAGTTTCTCCGTTTGTGCTTTTATCCTCGAGGTCCCGAGGTTCTGAATTTCTTGGAAGCTCTTGTCTGGAACCTGGGACAGCAGGGCAGGCGGCGGGGCCTCTGCCTTGGGGCTCAGTTTCTCTTCCCCTGGGGACCCCGTTCCCAGGTTACCTTGCCCCATATTCAAGAGAGTTCCAGCTGTGGCTGTCACCCGCTCACACTCACACTGGCTGAGAGGGACAGCCACTGGTCTTCTCGCCCCTTTAAAAATCTTGTTTTGTACATTTCTTTTTGTTTTTCTTTATCGTCCCCTTCTCCCGTTTCTTTCTTCTTCCTTTGCCTCTTGCCCTTTGTCTGTCTGTTCCGTGTTTGCCTTCTCTTCCCCCCTCCGCCCATTTGCCCCACCACGCTATTGGATTGCGCAGTATCTGCCGAAGCACATTATTTTTATTGAATAAAGCTTTATGTACCCTATTCCTTATTTTTTCAGTCAGGTGAAAAGAACCTTATTCCTTAAAAACAAACTCCAGCAATGCCAATTCAACTAAATGAAGTTCATTTTCATTTGCATGGTACTTGTTAAGGAATGTATTAATTGATGTATTTGTTAGGTATATTCCATGTCCAGACTCTGTGCTATGCTGGCGATACTGAGGTGAGCAAGACCCAGGCTTTATTGTCACAGGGCTTGCCATGGCTAGGGAGAGGACCGGTGACGTCAGTTACAAGACAAACAAATGCTCTTATACCCCACCAGGACTGGGTTGGGGATACGTGGAGGGGGTGGCCCTGACCATTGGTGTGGGGAAGAGTGCCCAGGGCTTGTTTCCTTGGGCACTGGCTCTTGGTTGAGGGTTTGGGGCTGGGTAGCAATGATAACCTTCCTCCAGTAGAAGAGCAGTCCCCGGTAACTCAACATGGGAATAAAAGGGCCAGAGCTTGGGAGTGGGCTTGGGGACACTGACCCTGATGTCAAGGTCAGGTTGATGAGGGTTGTGATTTCCTCTTGACTCCTCTCCTCATTCTGGGTTTGCTCAGTTGCAAGTTGAATGTGAAGTCAGTTGCATCGAGATTCAGACCATTTGGTTTTAGTTTCATTTGATCATAAAAATCACAAAGCACCAGATAGAGTGAGTTAGTTGTGCACACTGAGAAATTATTCAAATGATCCTGCTCTCTGCTCTTTATCGGATCTTTTGTTGTTGCCCCATTTTCTGAATGAGGGGGTGGGGCAGAGTTGCGGGGCTGACCTGGCTCTGGGCGAGGTGATCGGGGCAAGATAAACCCGTGGGTGGAAACCAAGCCCAGCAGCATGGCCTGTTCCAAGGCTTTCCCTGTGGCAGAGTTTCAGCTTTCTTTCATGATACTTGTGCCTACTTCACAGGGTTTTTATCAGGATTGAAAATGGCAGGACAGAGACCGAGCTCTGATGGTAGAACCTGGCTTGTGGTAAGGGTTCAAAAACGTCAGCGAGTGTGAGGGTGATCTGTGAGGACACCTGGTGCCGCTCCTCAAAGTCATGCCAACTGGACTCCTATCATTCCATGCCATTGACTATGTCGCCAAAACCACCCCACAAAAAACAAAGTTGAGGATCAAGTACTAAAATTCCTGTCGATTCAACCTATCTGCAAGGTGAAGTAAAAGGCAGAGGTAGAAATACTACAAGCTTGACAGCCAGCCTTTAGCATCTGTGAAAAGAGTCTGTAAAAGAATATTTGCGCTCTGCCCTGAGCTGCCCCTGTTGGAACTAAGAGAGTCGAGGGAAGGTCCCGAGACAGAAATGCCACCGGCTGTCTGCTTCATCCTTCAGCTCTGCCTTTTCTGAAGCATGTGGGTGGCCCTGCCCCTTTACCTTCTAGCCACACAAAGAATAAAAGAAAACAGCCATCGGGTGCTGAGGGGCCCTGATCTGAGCCCTGATAAGGGGTATCAGGAAATGTGAGCAGCCTCTCCTGTTTGCTGAGTCTCATCACTCTGGGCAGAAGCCTGGATGAAGGCGAGGCTGTAAATCCAGGGTGAAGAAAAGGCAGAGCTCCTGGACCTTCCGCAGCGCCAGGGTGTGGAATTCTCTATTGCAAGAGGTCGCTGAGTCAAATGCTGTGGATGGATAATTTTATGGCCACTAATAAAATTTATAGCCAAAGCAAGCTAAGATAATAAGGGTAATCAAACATCCAGCCCTGGGACATAGGAATCCCATCTTGGCCTCTCGGTGCTGGCCGGGTCGGGGTTGGGCAGACAGCATGGGCAGGGGTCTCTCTGTCCAACCCCTCAAGGCCAGTGGCAGAGTCTCAGAGGTGATTACACCCCTGCGAGCTGCGAGGACTGGTTCAGGCCTGGGGGCCAAGCTCAATTTAGGTGGTAACTGCCTGTGCTTGGGGGCAGCGTGCCCAGAGCTTTAGGAAAATTGTCTGTGTATTTCAGTGCCTAAAAGCAGCCCTGGCCAGTGTGGCTCAGTCGGTTGGAGTGTCGTCCAGTAACCGAAGGGTTGTGGGACTGATTCCCAGTTAGGGTACATACCTAGGTTGCGAGTTCAATCCCTGGTCTGGGCGCATGCGATCCTTGTCCAGGTGTGTATGGGAGGCAACCAATCAATGCTTCTCTCTCCCATTGATATTTCTCTCTCCTTTCCTCTCTTCCTCTCTCTCTCAATAAAAGCAATAAAAAAAATGTCCTCCAGTGAGGATTAAAAAAGATGAAAAATAAATGTCTAAAAGCAGTGAGCATAAGAAAGAATTGAAACCAACCCAGTTCTGGAACACCACATTAAAGAAAGAATTTTGACTGACTGACTGTGGGTAGAGAAACGGCCTGATGTTTAAGCAGAGAGCTGAGTTCAGGAGGGGGCTCTCACCAGCCCCACCTCCCTCTGAGCTTTGCTGTCCTGCCTGTCCCCTTCCCCTCCTGTCCCTCCCTGGTCGAGGGCCCAGGTGGAGCCCATCTCCTGCAGGCCAGTGTGCATGGGCTGGTGGGGTCTTGTCGCTGAGACCACCCTGAAGAGCACACCATCAGAATCCCTGGCAGACAGCCCCCCGGCTCTTGGCCCCCTGTTCTGACTCACCTGCATATGCAGAGTCCTTATGACACCGTGTCTCCAATGACAAAGCAGGCACGTGGACACCTGGGACAGGCCGAAGGGAACTGACCCTTTGGTACCGTGGGGTTTTTGTTGTGTTCCTTTTTATAAATTGTGGTAAAATACATATAAAATAAAATATACCGCCTGATGTTCCTGGGCAGAGGATATTCTGTCCCTTCGGAGAGGACCACTGGGCCACATCTCCCCAGCACTGCCCGGTGACAGCAGAAAGGCCTGGATCTCAGAACCAGTCCTGACACTGGAACTGCTTGTTCAAGCGTTCTAGAACATTCTGGAAATATTTAGAGCACCTACTATGTGCTGGGTACTGCACTAGGAGCTGAGAACTTTCAGGTGCAACCAAATAGCCGAGTGTGACCTTGGCAGTGGTGTCATGGGCTCGAGGCTGCATTTTAGAACAAGAGGCACGCCGTCCCGAAGCCTTTGCCTCCTGCCCCGGTGCTGCTTTCTCAGTCATGCAGTGACCGCATTCCTGGCTGTCCCTCCTCAGCAGTGTCTTGGTGACACTCAGTGGTGTCTTTTTAATTGTAAAACATACATAAAATTTGCCATTTTAACCATTTTTCAGTATATAGTTCAGTGGCACTAAGTGCATCCTCTCCAGAACTTTCTCAGCTTCCCGAACCGAAAGGCTGTCCCTTGTTGCTCATCTCCCTATTCCCTCCCCCAGCCCCTAACACCCACCAATCCGCTCTCTCTCTCTATGGTGTTAACTCCTCCAGGTACCTCCTGTACGTGGGATTACACAGTATTTGTCCTCTTGTTTTGTTTTTGAAGTAACAGCTCTTGATGAGATAGGGGGCAATCCATTTTATTGCCCCAGTTTTCCATTGATTTTATTCAAGCCAAAAGAGCCCAGCAATGGTTAACTTGCTGCTGTGTCTTCTGAGACTTCTAAACGAAAACTTAAAACTCGTCCTGCTAATACCACCCTCCTGCCCTTGGCAAATCCTGCTCAGGAAAGGCCACCACAAGCAGAACGCAGGCCGCCTTTGAAATGCACCCTTCGGCCCGAGGAGCTGTGGTTTCTGGGTAGAGAAGACACCAGTGGGTGAGATTCAAGTCGAAATGGGTTCAAGTTCGCCGGACCCCTGGGGCAGGAGGTATGACAAGAACACAGTGGAACAACTCCGTGGGGGCTGGGGGCAGCCGGGTTTCCGGACCGCTCGCGTGCCCAAGGCTCTGCAGAAACGGAGATTGTTCTGACTTCAGGACCTCCAGTGCTTCTTTCTTGAGTGGGCCACGTCTTTCGTTTCTCTGTCTGCCAAGATAAAATGAACATAACTCATAAAACGAAGGCTTTGGGCCTCAGAAGGAGCGGTCCCGAAGCCAGAGTCGTGTGCCCGTGGTTGTTGGTTGAGGTGGGAGTCCTTTGTCATGAAGTGCAGGCCTGTCACGGGGAGGTGGGGGACCATCTGGGCCACTGTAAGCAGCACAGGAGTGCTCCAGGTGGGACACAATTCCTACAGCGACAGCTAAGACTCACACGGACGGGGATGTGAGTTTTTCTCTCCCTCGGATATGAGCGAAAGCTGCCCGGGTGCTCCTGGGCGTGGGTGGCTGCGCAGGGGCCCCTGGAAGGGCGCGCTTCTGGGCTCCGTCACTGCCACGTGCCTGAAAGGGAGGCAGGCGGGCTCAGCTCTGCGGGGTGATCTTGGGCTCGGGAATCTGGTTTTTGGTCTTTTTTTTTTTTTTCCAGATGTGCTTTCCTAATTTATATTTTACTTCGGCTTTTTAAAAGTGTATCCCGGTATCCTACTTCCCTAAGCCCACCAGCCGACAGCACAGAAGCATCTCATGACAGTACCAAGGGTTGTCGTTTTCGAGGTAGTCGTAAGTTGGTTTGGGCACAGAAATATTTATTGAGCACCACTGTTTGCAAAACCATACACGCATTAAATAACATTGTGAGTAATAAGTGACAGTCCCAGTGATGCCCCCAAACTGCGAGACAGAAATTGCCTGAGAGAAAGTGCTATTCAATGTTATTTTCTGGGACTCGGGGGTCATCGTGTCGTTAACTGCAGTTCCAGACTGAGCAGGGCGCACTCGCTGTTGGCAGCTGCCTCCGCACAGGAAATGGATGCTCCTGGTGCTCCCTGCTGTCTTGGCAGAGTCAGAGGGGGGCGGCTTTCTGGGTCAATAATGCCATTTAAGATGGACCCCCACGCTGAGACCCTCTGGAAGCCCTCAGAGGCTTTCCCATCAGCCGGGAAGTGAAAGGTCAACAGCTTACAGATTGCAATTGGAGATGAGAAAGCAACCTTGATTTATCAGAGCCAAACCTCTCTTGTCTTGATTCTGTGGTCAAGATCATCACCAAATCCAAGATTTCCTTTCTCTTGGGGGACACAGCTGCAGCTCCTCATTCTGAAGTATCAGAGTGAAATTCGTCTGTGGTTGAAAGCCACGACTCTTGCCTGAGATTAAAATAGAGAGACGGCAGCTGGATCTGAGAGCTCTGTGAAGAGCAGCTTCCCATGCACACGAATGGCAGCTGGGGCTTGCATGCACGCTGAGGATACCGCATGTACAAGCACACACGTGTGCAAACACACACGTGTGCCCCTCTCCCTGTGGCCTTTCACTGCCACTCCGTATTGAATTGATCACCCCCCGTGGGATGAGGTGTGGTGTTTGGAAAGTAACAGGTGCTGTTGCTCCAGTGAACTGGGCCCGAGACGGACAGCTAAAAGCAGGTTTTAATCAGAACTAAACCAAACCAAATCAAATTCTGTCCTGAAAAATCTAGTTGCCCCCCATTCCTCATTGCCGCAAAGTTTGTGATTAGGACACCCAGCAAGTTTTCAGCAGCTGCTTCTAGTCTAGGACAGTGACGCACGGACGTAATCAAGGTAACAGACCCCTTCCACCAGAACTTTGGGATTTTCACGGGGGTTAGATGGAAGTTTTTGCATCTGAATTGTCTCAGGGACGAGCCTTATTTTTTATAGTCCCGTGAGAGAAGAAATTAATTCAGAACAGTCCAAATGGCAGAGGCCCACCATAGTCCTCCAAACAATAAGGCTGGCGGCTCTGCATCACGCGCTGAAGCATCGGGAACCCCTGCCATCTCAGGCGTCTTCTCTTAGAGTGGATTGTGGGGAGGGGGCCTGAGAGCAGCCCGGAGATGGGAAGTGGTCCTGAAGGGGGGAGTCGAACTGAGGGGTGGACTGTGGAATGAAGATTGTCTCAGAGTTGAACAAGTCTGGGGGGCCAACCTTGGCTGCTGTCCCTGGGTAAGTGACCCCATCTTTCTGCTCATCAGCTTCCTCGGGGGAAAATGGTTAAATGATCTTAGACCCGAGTTTCCATAGGCGATAACCTTCAGGACTGTGGAGAGGGCTCTGTGCGGACCCACAACAGCCCATCCTTCTTCAACCCCATCTTCTATGCCCCCATTTGGCTTGGGAACAAGATGGGGGGCTGCTGAGTAGCTGGAGAAGGGTCAGGGGTTCTCGGAGAGTCATCTCCTCAACCCGTGGGAGTGTCCCAAGCTTTTGGGCAGATTTTACCTCCAGAACAGAGCCTGCATTATACACGGGTAGCGAAATGCAGCCCCGCTGAGGCTTGCTTTTGATGTATGTGTGGGGTCGGGCTGCCCACTGGTCAGAGAGGTCAGAGCCTCAGCTCAGGAGGGGAATTCCTGCTCCCGAGTAGGTCGTATGCCACAGGGGTGGGGACAGCGACAGGAGCTGGGGTGAAGGTGGTCATGGAAGGGACCCCCCTCAGGTCCCTTAGGGACTGGCATGCCTGCCCCACGTCACTCCAGAGAGCCAGCCCTGGTGTAGGAGCTGAGGAGTGACGGAATTCACGGTGAGGCCCGAGGTGTGTGGCAGTCTCAGTCATACATGTTGTATGACCGGGGGCTGCAGCCGGTGGGCCCAGGGTCCCTTTCCTCCAGAAACATGTTAGAGGTGACCCAGGTTCAGCACCTTCCCCTCCTCCTGCCTCCACACCCAGGGCTGGCTTCCTGTGGCTTGCCCCATGGACACTGAGCTGGTCAACGCTGACACCTTCCTTCCTTCTAGTCCCCTGAGGGCTGATCTGACCCAAACGTTGGGTCAGAGAGGTTCTAAAGATTTGCCTAGAACCACATTCTGGGCGCTCCCTGTTGCCGAGTCACAGCTGGTGTTCCTACACACACGCTCACCTTTGCTTTGGAGAGGGAGCGAGAACACGTGTCTCTGGCTGACTACAGGTTTTTCTATCTAGCTGCCTTCCAAATCCCTTGAGGTCAGCGACTAAACAAAGTTTACTTTCTGTAATCCCCCGAGTCTGTCCGGAGCCCCGGTTATTCAGTAAACGCCAGTAACTGAGTTGTGGCCATATCGTAAGAAAAAAAAAAGAAAGGAAGGACTCTAAGGACGGCCTGGCCACGTGAGCGGTCCCACTGAGTGGCTGAAGAGCCTCGGACAAGTCACCTCACTCCGCTGAGCCTCTGTTTTCTCCTCCGGGAAAAGGGAATCATAGCCCGCCGGCCTACCTGACTTGAACTTGACTGTTTCAGGTGAGGCTTGTACGAGGAAGAAGAGGTGGGTCAGCGACCCAGGGGCAGACAGACACACGGGCATCGTGTGCTCTGCCAGTGCTGATGTAACTACTGTGGAGCGGACCCTTCGTCTTCCCTGCTTGGAGTGTAACCCACTCGGCGATGGGCTGTCGCCATTTCAGAGCCGCAGAAAGAGTTTGGGTGGGAGCGGTTCTTCTGCAGCCAAACGCATCCGGCAGGCGAGTCCTTTGTCTTTTGTAGTGGAAGTGTCAGTGACAACCTGTGGGATTGGCCCGTGGGTCGCTTGCTGGGCTGAGGAAGAGTGAGGTCGTGGTGACAAGCCTGACGGTGCCCTGGTGAGAAACCCAGTGTCCGGATGTCTCTGCACGCTAAAATCAGCGTCCGTGTCTGAGCTTGTAGTGCCTTGATGAGGGGAAACGGTGCTGTGAACTTGGGGGTTTTGTTTGTGGACGTCGCCCAGGATGCCGTCGCATTCCACGGAGGCTGCGTGCATGCCGTGTTGTGGTGACGACAGCGTGATGCCCTATCCTCGGCCTCCTGGTTGTCTCAGTGGCCCCCGCCAGCCAGCGTCGTCCCTCCGGGAGAGTGGCAGGTGGTGGAGGAGAGCCCGCAGCGACGGGCAGCGATGGGAGCACAGGGAGAGGAGGCTGGTGCCCCTGTCCTGGGCAGCGCCCCTGCTGAGCGCCGGGGACGTGCTCCAGGCCGTCCGCTCGCTGCCTCTGCTGCCTCCAGTCCGGGTTCTCGTATGTGAATCTGGTTTCCTGACAACGCATTGAGTGAATGGGAATGAGAAAGTGTGTGTTGGCAGAATTTCAGCTGAATAATGCCTAGGCTTTCCAAGCAAGAGCAGAGTCGCAAGTCACTGGGGCTCAGAGTGACGCTGTTCCGTTCATGATGAAAGGTGCGGATGTTTCCATGCACAGAGGTTAGCAGGCGGGGCTCCGTCACGAGCCTGCAGGCCAGCTCTGGCTCCGAGTGGAACCTGTTCCCGGTCTTGCTGTGTTGCACTTTCTAGGTGATTAGAAACCTTTTCCACTCGGCATTTAAGAACTCTGAGCTGGCTGGAGACTCTTTTTTTTTTTTTTTTAACTGAAGTTTCCTTTTCTTAAAAAAAACAAAAATAATTTTTGCTTTCTTGCAAGTAAACCAAAGTTTTAAAGTAACAGGTTTTTGAAATAGCATATGAGACTTGCCTGCATGATTACTGCATTTGTCATGGGATTAGCACTTTCCTGAAGATGTCTCCACCGAAGCTTCTCGTTTGGCCCAGAAGTACGGTTCTTCATGGGACATCATGTGGATTTAGCCCCATCAGCTAGAACTTCCGGGATAAAGGCAATTATTGCAAATAAAATGGAAGCCACTTATCTTAATGAGCCAGTAGGAAAATTAAGTCTATTGAAATGATCTACACCCTCCTCATAAACCCCATTGGTTATTCATGGTGGCTGTGTCTATTTTTATGAGCTGACTGCCTACAGCAAACAACAACGAGAAATGATGTTTCAATTCCTCATGTTTGTCATTAGCAGGTTGATGTCTCCCTTAATAAAGTGACGCCTCTGTCCCGCTGGTCCGTTTGAGAGCCGTTCCTGGGAAGACACTAGCTAGCACAGGCTGCTGTTGCCCGTCTGGTTCTTGGGCTGCAAACAGTGTGGATAATGGCTTGCGCTCTCCCTTCCAAATGGAGGGGAGGCACAGACATAATTGAAACTTACAGTGTCAGGGGGTGATTTTATTCCATTATTTTTAATGCAAGTGAGGTGGTGTCCTAGCTAAAATGCTGAAAACTAGCCTCAGAGAAGCCGTAAGCTCCACCTGGGCTATGTAGCATGGGACGGGGGGCGCATTTCCCCCAGCCCCCCTCCCCTCCGCCCATTCTGGGGACGCGCTGTCAGAGGAGGGCAGGACGTGCAGGGAGCCACAGGTAATGAGCTCTGTGTCCATTTCCCTCCTCAGATCTCTCAGCTGATGACCGAGGCCGGCCGGGAGGGGCTGTCAGAAGCGGCGCTGAATCGCTGCAATGCGGACAAGCCCTCAGCCTCCAGCGTCCCAGCCTCGCAGGGCTCCTGCGTGGCTGCTGAGACCTCCGCGGGCACCTCGGTGGCTGCTTCCTTCTTCGCAAGGTAAGCGAGGCGTCCAGACCTCGGTTCTTTTGGCTCGGCTTGTCCGGTTAGCCTGTCACGTGGACCACAGTAGCTAAGACACTAGGACAAGTTCTCTGGCCTCACTCGTTATCAGAGGGGTTCCAGACTCAGTGCTGTCAACAGCTTGGCCCAGGTGACTCTTCCTTACGGGGACCACCCTGCCCCTCACAGGATGCTGAGCAGCATCCTGGCCTCTACCCCCTGGATTCCCGTCGCACCTTCTCCAGTTGCGACAACCGAAACTCTCTCCAGACGTTGCAGACGTCCCCTGGGCTGTTGAGACCCGCTGTTCTAAGAATATGTGGCTGTAAAGATGGTCTTCCAGGGGACGAGGACCTCTGTGGGTGCCGCCCTGTGGCTGGTGTTTCCAGATTTATCTTCTCATTACTGAATAAGCGGCTTAAATATTAACCATTATATAGATGTCAGATTTCTGCCTTCTTGACACACTAGCTGGATAGTTATCAAATCCTACCCAGCTAATCTTAGAAACTTAAAAAACACAGGGAACAAAAAAGAAAGGTATTTCAGCAATGTTTTCTGCCTTGTTTTAGCAACGAGGCGGAGACAGGGCAGCAGACGGGGGACAGCTGAGCAGGAGAACGCATCAGGGGTATCTGAATTCGGTCCCCTGTTTGTATGAATGAGGAAACTGAGGACCAGGAAAGCGAACCTACAAGTTAATTTACAGCAAAGCCAGAAATAGGAACCAGATTCCTCTGCATTCCCCCCGCCCCCTGCCCTCCTGTGTTTCATTCTTTATTTGATACTTGGAACTTAACCTTAGAAAGCTGTTTCTGCCTCAGATTTATAAGCTTCTGATGCTGAAATACCTATGAAACCAGGAGACCCCTTGGGTTGCAGTTCCGGGCCTGCCTCAGTTTCCTCATCTATAAAGTGAGGATGATACCCACTCCTCAGGGTTGCCCTGAAGATATGATAAGATGAGTGCAAATGATGAAGTGCCGTACAAATATTCATTCAGTGTGGCCTTACTAGGAGGTCAGTAGGAAGGAATAGTGCACAGCGTTTCTTGTCACCCTCATGAACGATAACATCGAAAGCAGAAATGTGAGGGATAGGCTCAGGTCAGGAAAGCAGCCGGGGAGTGGGAATGGAGGGCCGGTGTCCCGGATTCAGGCGCAGTCACGGCAGCCCATGGGGCTTGTTGGGAGACTGGCTTTGAGGTTCTGGTTATGCCTTGGTGCCATGTTGACTGTCCCATGAACAACTGGGCCAACTCGAGTGTATGGGAAGTGACAGGAAATATGTTATGTGCCAGCCACCCACCCATGGGGGCTGTTATGTCAGCTCTGAGTGGACATGAGTTCCTGTGTCATTTGGGGCCGGTGAGCTTTGCTCACCTGCCTGTGCCATTCAGGGGGCGGGGGGATGAAGAGGTGGGACAGAGTGTGAGAAAGCGCACAGTACAGGAGGTCCCAGCACCTGGGCAGGTTACCAGAGCCTGTCCAGAGAGGAGGTGAGTGAAGCGCTGAAACACCCAGAAGCTATGTCAGGGCAGGTTTAGTCTGGAGCAGAAAGTCCTCAGCTACCTGACAGGCCACCACAAGGAAGAGGGATTTGGTTGGTTCTGTAGATCACCTGACTGTGAGGGCAAAGGCTGAATAAAACCTAGTGATGGAAGGGAGATGTATCCCAGATCAGAATGAAGGAGAACTTGCTCACAAGGACAACTGCCCCAGGACAGAGTGAGGTCTCCGTCCCTGGGGGAGAGGAAGCTTGCACTGGGTGACTACTTGGCCCCATTGCTGGAGAGAATATTCAGTGCGTAGATGTGAAAAGTCTCCAGTTCAGAGTTCATCCACAGATTTTTTTTAATGTATTTACTGACTCACAAAAACCCCCAAAAGAAGGATTTGCAGTGGGAAGAAATAAGAGGTTAAGACTCCTGATGGGCAGAGTTTAGGGAGAACAAGTAATATCTGTGGCAAGAAAACAAGCAGCATCTTTAGCGCCAGGGAGTGGACATCAGTGTGAGATCGGCCGGGAATAGCCATTCTGGACAGATGTGTGCTCGGGGCCAGCTTGCAGTTACTCCAGGATGGTTTACAGATGGGCAAACAAACATCAGGGGATGGATGGCAAGTGGCTGGCAAAGCTGATCTCTGAGACTTGCTTGCGCAGCCAACGGGTGAATGGAGACACCGAGGGGAACCCAAAGCGGACGGGCCAATGACGTCGGTTGGGGAAGACCCTGCTGGTGATGTTGGTGATAAACAAAAACTGGAACCCGTGGTCTCAGAAGTAACACGGCTTGTGGTGTGAACTTTCAGAGCTGGAAAGGATCCACGGGGCTGCCTGAATCATCATTCTGTTGTGTCGAATGCTGATAGCGCTTGGACCGCAATGGTTTGTGTTTAAAGGGTTTATAGTGTATACTGGACGGGGGGAGTACCATGTGAAAAAGAATAATTCTTCATATATATGTATACATAGGTATACAGGGTGGGGCGAGAGTGGGTTTATGGTTGGGAGTACATGAAACACAGAGTTTATTCTTGTATTATTATTTACTATTGCATTGTTTTACACATGAACAACAGTAAACTGACTTTTGCCCCGCCTGGTATATTACACATATAATATATAATATATTATGCGTGTAATATATGTCCAAAGAGTGAGGCAGCATCCTGATAACCTCCCGGTCACTAACGGGAGCCTACAGCAGAAGACTGAGCATCTGGCTCAGGACCCACAACGTCCAGGGACAGAACCAGGCAGGGGTGCCGCTCAGCTCCTCGGGTCCCCAAGGCCCACGTGGTATGTGAAAACCAGCCCGACCTGTGTTGTCAGGCAGTGAACTGAGTTGAGTTCTGCTAAAGCAACGCCGGGTGCAGCAGCTTTTGAGAGGGGTGAGGTCTGGATCCACCGCTGGTGCCAAAATTGGAAATGTTCCGTGCGTGTGGTCTGCCGTTGACAAACAGGCGTGCCTTTCTGCACAGGGCCACGGGGCAGAGTCAGCTGTACGGCTCCAATCGCAGCACCTTTCAACTCTTTCTCCTTGACCTTGTGGTGGAAACGCAACACTCCGCAGCTCTGAGTGAGGACACAGGGTGGCCAGCTCTCAGAACACTGCACTGGGCGTCGTTTCACTTCATGTGGGAGTGACACCATTTGCTAAATTTGTGGCCAGCGTGCCTGACATTCACTGAACACTCAGTGTGTATCACTCGCTGTACTAAGCTCTCAATGGGCAAAGTCTCCCTTTAACCCTGTAAGGGAGATCCTATCGTTTCCTTCGTTTTATGGATAAAGAAAGAAGTGTCCTGAGGTTGAGTTACTGACCCAAAGTGGCACAGCCGGGAAGGCGCCGCGTGGGGAGTCAGCCCTCACTTCCTCTCCCTTGTGGGCCCTTGTCGCTATTCCGCTCTAAAGGAGTGATTGAATTAGGTGGCCCTGCGGTGTGCTTGAGCAGGTAGAACAGCCACAGTGAGAAAACCCCAGTGCGCTGAGGGTTGTAGCTGTCCACTCTCCTCCGTGGTAGGAGCCTTTCTTTTTAACCGTTTACTTTTCAGAGCTATGGAAAGAGGTCTGGGTGGACCTTGTTGCATTTCAGAGATTCAACATCTATAAAGTAAGAATTACAGTTCTGAAAAGGAGGTGAGAGCTCTGGCCAGTATGGCTCAGTTGGTTGGAGCGTTGTTCTGTAACTGAAAGGCTGCAGGTTCGATTCCTGGTTAGGGCACATACCTAGGTTGCGGGTTCGATGCCCTGTCTGAGTGCGAGCATATGTGACCAGGCCTGGATACAGGATCCTGGTCTGGCTGGGCATAGATCCCTGGTCCATTCACATACAAGTCAACTCGTCGCTGTCTCTCTCACATCGATGTCTCTCTCTCTCCCTTCCTCTTGCTCTTACAGCAGTGAAAAAATGTCCTTGCGTGAAGATTAAAAAAAAAATAAAAGCATGAGACTCCTGGCCACGGCTGCTCCAAGTGTGGTCTCTGGACGGCGGCTGGGCCAGCTGTCACTGGTCTGTGACAAGTGTAGAATTGAGAGGAGGCATTTAGAAACTTTGAAGCAAGCTCACGGAGTAATTTTATGTCTGTTGAATCCAAGAATTAAAAAGTAGAGCTTGTATGTTGAGTATAATTGGAAATAAAAGAAAACAAGAGTCTTCACCACAGTTTGGGAATCACTGCTTTAGAAAACGGTGAAGCCCAGAGCACTTGTCTGTACAGGCCTCTCTCGCCAGAATTTCTGCTTTTCTTTAAGTATCATCATATTGGTAGACTGCCTTCGCCTCATTTTAGTATCCAGTTTTTAAAAAAACACTTTTGAGTGGGTGGGGGGGGGCGGAATATAGTGAGAATGGCCAGCAAAAGTAACACTAAAAATATTAAGAGTAATCCAACAAAGATATTGGCACACTTGATCATCAAGTTGTTTAATGATTGTGTTAGCTTTGAACTTCTCAAATGAGGGAACCTCTTTTGCATGGTTCCTGTGTTAACATGAAGCGGTGAATGAAGTAGGGTGTGACTCAGTTCTCCCACTTGTTGACTGTTAACTTTGGAGAAAGACTGACTTGCGTGCTTAGCCTCAGTGCCTGCGACTCCTGGGTGAACCCTCGGCACGGTGGGTCAGGGCAGTGGGAACCTCATTTTTATTTGAAGAGCAGTGAACAAATTCCGAATTATGCATCGAATTGCCTTGAACCCTGGTAAAACAAAAAACAAATTTTTCAGATGACCTCATATGTTCACATTGATGTTCTTTCCCAAATAACCTGAATAGCCATTTAAAATCGTGTTGTTGTTTTTGTTTTAATTCATGGAGACAATGAACCAGCCTCTGGAGGATTTTCATCTACAGGGTTTGAAAAATAGTGAGAACTGCCAGCTAGCACATGAGCTTCTCAAAGACAAGTTCAAGGGTGGCGGGGCTGGTACCGCCATCGCTGTGGAGCTGACGAGCCCATGTGCTTTCAGTCCTGTTTTCAGACATTGCGTTCAATGGAATATTTGGGCGTTTTGTTTTGTTTTTTTGCTTAAAGCTGTTACGTTTAGGTCACGACCTTTGTAAGACCATTACTTTTATTAAATTCAAATTTTTTTTTAAATTCAAATTTTCAAGTAAAATGATTTAAGGGCACTTTTGATTATCAATGACGTTTTTAAAGTCCCCTATATTCTTAGTGTAAATCGATGCCTTTAAATCTGTTTTCCTAGGTTTTGGTTAATTCAGATTATTCAGTGTCTTCAAGTCCTCGATTTTCTGTCCTTTTGCTCATCATTGGGTTCATCGTGTTAGTTAGAGCATCTCCCCCTCTCTCTCTTTTCCTCTCTCCCTCTCTCTCTCTCTCTTTCTATCCCCGCCTCTTTCTTTCCCCCTCTCTCTCTTCTGTTTTTCAATAACAGAGTTATTTTATACTTTCTTCCTAAAGATTCTTTCCTTTACACAGTTTTTTACTATTTGATTAAAAATACCTCTGTCCTTGGGTTTGGGATGTTCTGGATAAATTCAGTGTTCATCTCAGTATCCGGTTGCCCTAAAATTCATTTTGTGGGAACCATTTGCTCTTTTCTCTTTCTCACTTTCCAAGCTGTCAATCCTTTCCTTCCACCAGCTCCTTCAACTCCTTGACTTTTTCCCAGACTCATTCTTTTCTTGGGGATGCTGTCATATTTCTGTCTGTCCCAGCCTCTCACGCAGTTTCTTGCATCTTTGGTTTTGGATTGCTCCTTGTGTCACCCAGCGGCCCTGCACAAGCCCATTGAGCACATCGCTGAGGATTTATGACTGAGCTGATTGGCACCCCATTGAGATCGGAGGTTGTGGCGGCATTGAGACCGAGACCAGCTCAGGTTCCTGGGGTCAGGGCCACGGTGAGCCGAGAGGGTTGACTCCGGCTCGGAGTCACCACCCCTGTGGGACCTCTCTTAGTGCTGTGCACCGCTGCCACCGATACAGGGAAGGGCCTGCCTGAAAGCCGTTTCCACATTCTCGCCGACAGCCGGCTCACAGTGCCTCGTTTCACTGCTGACAGCAAACGCTTCTCATACATGTAATCTGTACCGCGAAGAATTTCTGTAGTCCCTGGCAAGTGAACATATCACAGCAGTACTTGGTTATAGGCTGGGAGTTTATTAAGTCAAAGAAGGATGAGGGGGAGCGTGAAACTGCTCACAGTCCTCCTGCTCTTCCATCAGGTACAGTTCCCTCTAGGGAAGCCCACGTCTTCCTGTTATAAATACGTCAGCAACCATGAGCAGAGAAAAACGAGGCTGAACACACCACAGCAGGTCTCAGGTGACCTTGCCGGTGAACTATGGGGCTGGGTGCACAAGGTCCGACTCCTGCCGGTTCCCTGTGGAGAGACAGGGCAGCGTCTCCACCTCGTTGTACAGATTAGAAGGCAGTTTCCAGCCCCATTACGATGCGGTGACATCTCTACAGAACAAAGCAGAAGACCTAAGAGCTTTCAGAAGCTCATATTATGGAACTTCTCTGTATTATTATTATTATGTCTTTCCTGCTTGTTTTGTTTTCATCGAAACAAATCGTACCACCCTGCCTCCTTCCTCCTGCCAGTGTCTCATTCTAACCTCGCGGTGCCCCATTGCTTCCCCTTCCCCCAGCATCCCCCTCCCCCGTGCCAGCTCCGTGTCGTCCTATTCCATAACTTCCCGTGGAAGTGGGGCGTTCACTGGGCTCCTGTGGGGCACACGGTCAGGGCCGACATGTATAATCATGCCGTTTGCTCATGGGACAAGAACAGCAGTGGAGGGGCAGGTGGGGCTTACATCCGACCGCCACGCTGCTGGCTGAGGCCGGGTGCCTCCTGCTGGGCTCTGTCCACCCAGGTGGGCCTCTTTGTCTCCGCTGGGTAGAGGTGCAGTCTGGGCCCCTGCTCCACCAACCACCCCCTTCCCTTCCCTGGCGGCGAAGCAGAGTTGGGGTGGTGATCTTTGGAGCCAACCCCCGCCCTCTGGGATTCTGGTTTATTTACTTCTGGCAGGCCATAGCCTCACTTTTCTCAGAAGAAACTGCATGGACTCCTCAGAAAAGAAGGGCCTCTTTCTCCTGTGTATCGATGAAGGGAACTTTCAGGAATCATAGCTACAGGAATATAGTTTCACTTGAATGCACATCGGTTGCAGTTCGAAAGGAAAACACTAAGAAGAGGCCACATGTATATTTAGTGTCATCAGATTCCAAGGGCTCCCAGAAACAGTTTCAGGTGTGTTTGACTTGCAAAAATAAATCCTTGATTGCTTATGAGACGTGGCAACAGTGATGAAGAAAAAGTGTCCATAATTCAGTGTCTACACTATTATCCTTTATGTTAAAAAAAATCCTAGGCCCAGGCCAGCTAGCTTCGTTGGTTAGAGCACCATCCTGATATGCCAAGGTTGCAGGTTCAATTCCCAGTCAGGGGACATATAAGAATCAACCAATGAATGCACAAATAAGTGGAACGACTAAGTGATCTTTCTCTCTCTCTCTCAAATCAATTAATTAAAAACAATCCGAAGTAGAGAACCCAATCCCAGCAGTCTCCAGGACTGTTCTCTTTGGGGCTGTGCAGTCCATAAGAACACGGCACTCAGGGCATTCTGGGTGGTGATCTAGACTAAAGAAGACGGTCCATGTCTGCAGCCCCCTCCCACCTCCCGCTGCAGGGGCTATGGAGAACAGGGCCTTTCCCCGTGAAGCAAGCCCTTCGTCTGCCTGATGGCTGGGCAGGGTGCTGGCAGTCAGCTCCCAGCAGCTGGGAATCGTTTGCACAGCTTACCTTGGTGGAGAGCCCGGTTCATGCCCTGGTGTGGGTGTTGAGGGCAAAGCGATGTCAATGAGCCTGCAGGGTCCAGTGGTTCTCATCAGGTGGTGGCGGCGTGGGGCATTCTAGTTCTTAGCGTGCACTCTGAGCATTTTCTCCCCTGGTGTGGGGGCGGGGGCGGGGGAGTGTTGGACAATGCACAGAGAGAGAGGTGGGGTGGCCCGTGGTGGAGTCCGCAGCCTGCCACTGACACCCTGGCTCTCTGACCCTCCCTCAGCCTCACTTCCTTCTACTTAGTGGAGACCCCCCGCAGCTACTGGCAGGACTACGCCCGGGATGAAATGAAAACGTGGTAGGGCCACATAAAGCCGGTCTAACCCCAGGGAGGATGCTGAGGTGGCACCTGTTCTGGAAAGGATGGAACTCTGCTCTCAGTGGGCAATCCCGTGACTTCTCAATGTGCTCTTTTGAGCTGATGACTTTTGTCAAGCCCACCCTGACAGTGTGTTTACGTGGCACTTTGTAATCCGGCCTGGTGACAACCTAGGACCCCTGTGGCACTGGTCCAGGTCAGGCGTCATGCCTCCAAGGATGAAACGCCTACATGGGGGCCGAAGGCCACCGTTCACCCTTCAGGCCTCAGCGGGTGTCCCTGGTGACGGGAGATGTTTGTGACCCACACAGAGAAACTCCGCCCTCCCCGGTGGGGCTTCAGTGCGCTGCCTGCACTCTTCCAGATCTTTCCAAGGGTTTCACTTTGTAGCGTTATTCCCTAGAAAAACTCCCAAACCATCAGAAAGACAACAAGGGGAAGAAGGGGAGGAACAAGGAAGAATTCTTCTGCCGTATAGCTCAAGTGCAGGGAGCTGGAATTCTGCCATGATGCTAAGAGTGAAATGGACCAAATCGGTCATCAAAATAGAAGTAAAAGGGGGGAATGTTCTTGTGTGTTAATAGTCTCATGATTTGAATGGGGCACCGAAGGTGGAGGGTAAAGTGGCATGAAGTCGACTCAGACAGGGCACAGGAGTGAGCTGTGCACTGAAGGAGAGGATGGATGGGGACAAGATGCAATCTCGTCGACTGGTTATGCTTAAAATGTGTCTCCTAGGCCACGCTCCTACCGCCTCCCTACTGCAAGGCCTCCGTAACTCATTTCTCACTTAGCCATAAGGGCCTACGTTTGTGGAGGGTTTCCTAAAGGCCACACACTATGCTCAGTGCTTTACAGGAATTTGAACTTCAAAAGCCCCCAGGAGTTGGTCTTCTTACTGTGCTGTGGCTTAGATGTGGGAGCAGAAGCACAGGTGGGTGAAGCAGCTTGACGGAGGTCGGGCAGCTAGCAGGTGATGAACAGGTACTCGAGTCAGGATAGCCGAGCCCTTGAACCAGAGGTGTAAGCACCATAAAGGCACAGCCAGTTGTCTCTCTGTTCTTGGCTGAAGTGTTTGTTGAGGGAATCAAACTCAAGATGGGCTGTGACGGGGGAGTACTCACGACGTCTCAGCCCACGGATGGCAAAAGAGACTAAGGGGGTCGATGGATACACAGCAGCCACAGAAACTACAGGGAGAATGTTTCAACCGACTACTCTTACTTGTCTAATTTGCTAGTTACTAAAATACTGCTTCCTCTGTTACTCAGAGGAAAAGCTAAAGGTTTTTCCGTGACTTGCAAGGCTTTCTCTATAGTCTGCCCTTCCCCCAGCCCTCTCCACTCTCCCCACGGCTTACTCTGCTCAAGGCACCTTGACCTCCTTGCTTTTCCTCAAAATGCGCCAGGACCGTCCCCTCCTCCTTGCCTTTGCTCTATCTGGTCCCTCTGCTCTTTCTCCAAATAACTGTGTGGCTCAGCCCTGCCTTCAGATCTTTGCTTAAATGCCACTTACTGGCAAGGTCTTCCTTGTCTTCCCTACTTTACATCCCGACTACTCTCTCTGCATCCCTCCTCTCACGTCATACCTAGTATCCTAGGAGTATTGGTTGAATGAATGAGTGAGTGAATTAATGACCGAATGAGTGAATGAATGAATCTCAGGCTGCAAAGGAGTTGGGCAGCTAAGTCCCTAGATTGTTCTCCACTATAGTTCTTTGAGAAATTCATGTCTTTTACTACTCAGTTCAAACTTCCTGCTCAGGAAGTAAATTATTCTTTTAGCTTTAGGACATTTGGGGGCGATAGCATCATAAGAAAGCACCGGCAAAGGCATCGCTGGGAAATTGAGAGTCTAATGAAGTGTGAGTACCTGGTTGTGTCTTCCAGAGGAGGGCTGGTAAGAGATGGGACAAGCGGCGTTGTCCGGGACCATCAACCCGAGAAAGAGTTAAACCGAGGAAAGAGTTATGAGTTCCAGGACGAGCACAGACGCGGTGGGGCTCTCCATCTTTCTTCCCGTCTCGTTGCAAACCTGTCTTTTCCTCCCTTGAAGAAACCTTGCTGCTTCCTGTCCCCTGCTTTGATTTATTAGTTTAATTCTATAGCTGTCTTTGTGAAGTATGTAAAGCATTTGGGGATAAAATCATGTGGAAGACGTTATGGAAACCAAAGCTGTGTTATGTTACATGGCATTGGGTAGAGGTTCGGTATGCTGACGGGTCACGCTGTTGATGAAAACGCACTCTGTCCGGGGTATTGTCTGGCAGCTGAGTGAGAACACGGGAAGGAGGAATCTCGGGAATACAGTCATCATGGTCTCCTTAGAAACGGGCAGCACCAAAATATAAAGAGATCTAGTTGAAATCCTGGCTTGTTACGCTGAGAGATGTCCCCGAAAGTGGGATCTTTATTTTCTTTCCTCTCCAATGGAAATAATGGATTTTTCTTTTACTTCTGTCTGGTTCCTAACGTGCAGATTTCATGAGGCCAGGAACTGTGTCTAATCCCCCCCCGTATTTAACATCACGCCTGCTGAACAGGACGAACTCAGTAAATGAAAGTTGAAGGAATGAACCAACCACGCTTGGAAACTTAGGTCTGCCATCTTCCCCAAGGGGCAAAATGCTTAAAGAAATGAAAACTTAAGAGACACTATGGGTTTGGGCTTGAAAATAGCTAAATTTATTGTGTCATCTCAGAGTTCCCACTATTGCAAACACCAGGATTAGTGACAAGAATAATTCTGATGGGTAAGAAAACAAAGGGAATATTTTTCATTATTGAGTTCAACACAGAGGTAGCAGTACACTATTTCTGGTCGTCATCTTTTTATTTGGCATATGCAAAAATGATCTGAACATCACACTGTAATCAGATGCTTTCCTTAGCACCTGGTGTGCTTGTTCGTGAAGTACACTGAAATTTGGGAAATAGGATTTTATGAGCCTAGGAATAATGGCCTCTGTCATTTTCTTGGCATCCTCCAAACCCAAAGCCTTACAAGTCCGCAGTTTGTCCTTTTCAACCCTAGCAAAAGAAAGGAAGGGCCTCAGCGGTAACAAAGAAAGAAAAATTCTCTCAGGCACCTGTAGGGAAAAGGCTGTAATCAGCACCAGGCAAGCCACTTCCAATAAAAAACGAGCAGATCTAAGCCATCACTCACAATTTATTTCCAGTGTTTTAGGTGCTTCAGGAAATAAATGTGGCTCATTTTTTTCTCAAATAAATTTTCATTTATTATCCTCTCCGTCTCTTTGCCGTTCAACTGGAAGCGGCAAGGCGGCACTTGCGGGGCAAGCAGAATATTTCTGAACCCCACTCTCCAGAATCTCAGAGGCACGTTCTAGGGCTGCAAAATGTAGTGAACAATCTTAAGACCCTGTACGTGCTCTTACCACTTACAAGTGTTTAAATATCAAAACAAGGCCTTGTTTCCGCCCTGGGGGAGCTCCCTGGATCAGGTTAAAATGGAGAGAGGCAGTGGAAGAGTGCCAAGGACTGCAGTGTGTCACAGAGTCTGCCCTGGCTGGGGTCCAGGCTGTTGCAAAACCTCCTCCCTCCCCAGTGCCTCCACAGCCCCTCACACACCACTGTCTCCAGGGTCCCCGAGGGATTCTCCAGGTGGATGTGGGTGGCTGCTGCAGGTCCTCTTGGCCCCCACGCCCCTGTGACTCTCTGATCGTCAGTCTCTGAACAAAACTGCTTGTTCCCCAGGCCCATTTAGTACTGGGGCTCTGCCCAAGGGCCTTCTCTGGCTGCTGGAGCTTGCCCATGGCTCTCCAGTGTGTGGACAGGCCAGAGGGCCAGGGAGGCAGTCCTCTGGGGAGAAGCTCCCAAATGAGGCTTTTGGAGGTTAAATACCCCCAGCTCCATTGCGCCTTTGTTGGAATAACACTGAGATGGGGTCCACCATGTGTCTCAGGTTTTGTAAGGAAGATTGAGGCGTAGTTACCCACAACAGTTTGATGCCATGTCTTCTGATGGCTTCCTTCCCTCTCTGTCTCACTTTCTCGCTCCTCTCCCCCTGCTTCCTGGAAGAACCAACCAATTAAACCTGGTAGCACCTTCATCTTTTTTCAAAGATGCTTCTAAGGAAATCCAATATAAGATATTGGCAATATATCCTCATTCATCCATCCATCCATCCATCCATCCATCCATCCATCCATCCATCCAGCGATCCATCCATCCATCCCTTCATCTATCCATCTATCTATCCATCCATCCATCCATCTATCCATCCACCACTCCATCTATTCATCCATCCATCCACCCATCCATCCATCCATCCATCCAGCGATCCATCCATCCATCCCTTCATCTATCCATCCACCACTCCATCTATTCATCCATCCATCCAGCCAGCCAGCCAGCCGACCATCCAGCGAGCCAGCTGACCATCCATCCAGCCAGCACTTGGTGAGCCCACACTGTGTGCTGGGTGTTATATTAGACACCGAGGGGAGCAGAAAGACTGGTATTGCCATCAGGGAGCTGCTGGTCCAAAGGAGCAGTGAGTCCCCTTATCACTGGACAGTTATAAACAGCATGGAAGTTCAGGACCGAGAACTCTCAGTATCACTCCCCTGAGTCTTCAGGTTGCTGGGAAGTTACAGATGACTTCACAGCACACCCATTATTATCAGAAATTATCTTATTCATTCATTTCCTTACCACCTTATTCCCTGTCTCCCCTTCCAGAAAGTAAGATCCATGGAAAGGCACTTGTCTTTCCTATTCCATCCTTGCACCCTCAACTCTTAAGACAGGGCTGGCACCTGGTAAATCCCCGGTGAGCACATCTCAGAAGCATGATGGGGTCTGCCGTGGAGAGTTTCTGTTGGCAGGAGGAGTTCATTTGTGTTCCAGAGTAGCTAAGTCCCATTCTGGAAGCAGTGCCTCCAAAGCGCCCTAATAGCCTCTGCTCAGGGCCGGAGGGAGAGAGGGAGTGTTCCCCACCCCTGCCCCATGCCACCAGGCTCTGAGAGCGGGAACTTCCTTCCAAAACCCCCTCCTTAGGAACTAAGGACTTTGCCCAACCATGTGCCCGAGCTGAGCGCTTTCCTTTAACATAATGGGGGGCAATCCGCTTAACTGAGTCTGCCAATCTAAAGGTTAGTCACACCTAAAAATGCCTTCCGTCAACACGTAGACTGGTGTTTCACCAAATAACCAGGCACTGTAGCCTCATCAAGTTGACCATCACACCTAGAATCAGCACCAAGTTTAACCTGTTCTGCGCAGGCGCACCTGCTGGTCCTCAGGTGGCGTGCCTCCGTCCGTCCCCTGTGTTGACCTTTGCTCTTCATCCTTTTGTCCTCGGCGTCCTCCGCTGTTGATGTGTCCAACTACATCCGCATGCCTCTTGGATAGATTGGAGAATCCCTTATCATTTGTTACTTAAGACGTGAGCATTTTATTTTAGCTTTCACACTGAAGAGCCAGAAAATACAACCAGATATCATTCATCTTTAAGCCCCTCCGTGGTCCCGATGGCCAACCACGGCCTCCAAGATGGTGGTGGGTTTCCTACTTTGCATGGCTTTCATTTCCTTTAAAGCTGGAAGCATGAGGCAAATTGATTTATGGAGCATAGATCCTGCTTAGTTGGGGGGAGGGAAGCAAAGTGTTGTTCAAGCTGTGGTAAATGTCACCATCACTGGTATTTCTTTACATATTCAGGGAAAAAACCAAACTCACATTACTATTGTCACAGGAGCTCATAAATTAAACAGAGCCGATCCATACCCCATACCCCTGGAAGTTCAGAATTGTAATCTGTTTATTCTGTGATTGCCCCCTTCCCAAAGGGGCCATGGCGGGAGGGTTATGGCTTAAACAGGATCCCCTATCATAGCTTTAAAATCCAAGCAATGATTCACCCATGTTTTTTGATGGTTGCTGAATTTATTTTTTTCTTTTGGGATAAGGAATTTAATTTACTTGGAGTGTAGACTCTTAAGAATTTGGCCCCATTTAATTTTCCCCTCTAGCCATTCTCTCTTGTTACTTTCCTCTCTCTCTCTCTCTGGTTTTGGGTTTGTTATTTTACATAAATTTCAAAACAAGTCTAGTAGTGTCAGCAAGAAAACACAGGAAAAGTCTTCTTCATTTTCACTCTGTTCGGGGCCATAGCTTCCTCCATGTACTCAAATAATACACCCCAGGAGGGCTGGTGGGATGAATTTGATTAGCCTCTTCCGTGTTCTGGCACCTGCACACCTCAGAGCTTCCAAGAGTGGGGAAAGTATTTTTTCGTTGATCCCTATGGGATTGCTTGTCCCCTGGGCCCTGTGGCTTCTGTATGCACAACTATTGGTACATCTTCAAGGCCGCATAGACTTTTACTTTTTCATTTTGTTTTTTGAGAACTATGTTTACATTTTTTTTTGAACAAATGCATGAATCAAGGAGAGGGAGAGGATATACTTTATTTAGATTTTTCAGAAAGTTTTAAAAAGTATGTTATACTAGAAGCGGTAGAAGTCGGTTCTCACTCCCATACCACCCAGCTCTCCGTGCTGGATTTACCAGAGAGAAACTGAGACGCGTTCCCACAGGCACCGGTACATGGAAGTTCATAGTAACTTTTTTCACAATAACCCCAAACTGGAAACAACCCAAGTGTCCACCAACTGATACGTGGATAAACAAAGTATGGGATATGCATACTGTGGAATATTCCAGAGAGTTTTTAAATCGTTGGTATGTGCAACAACATGGATAAACCTCAAATAATTACAGTGAGTGAAAGAAGCCAGACTCCCCCGCAAAGACAGAAGACTACATATGGTGCGATTTCATTTATATCAAATTATGGGCAATACGAACTAATCTATAATGACAGAAAGCGCAGCAGTGGTTGCCTAGGAATGGGGGTGGGAGGGGGGCATGAGGGGTAATGGATGTATCCATGATCTTGGTGTGTGTACCTACGACAAATCTCATAGAACTGTCTACTTTGAATAGGCACTGTGTATTCAGTATCCGTCATGTCTCACTAAAGCTAAACAAATTTGGGGGTTAGAGGAAATGTTTTGGGACGGAGAAAGAATTGTATTAGTAAGTTAAACATTGGGATAAATGATCATTTTCTCAGGAGGGGAAAGTGTGAATAGCAGGAACCCGTAGAAAAGCATACTGAACTGACCTTAGTTAACATTTTTTTCAAGGGATCAAGATAAAAAGGTAGCACGGGAAATCTCGAAATTTGTGCACAAAACTAAGTTCTTCCTGCTAATAAAATGTCATCAGGGTAGAATGAATGGGAGAAGAGACGAGCAGAGGAGCTCTAATGAGAGCAGGAGGTAAAATAAGTAATTCAGGCAATTCAGTGAGACGGTAGACGACCTGAGCGCTTCGTTGCCTTAGGGTCAGCCTGAGATTGTGACCAGGGACACCAACAATAACAAAACGTGCTGGACATCATCACGAAGAATATTGGCAATAAAGTGAATCACATCATTTTACCCTCGGGCAAAATAAAAATCTCTTTGACCCTAGAAGTTCTTCTGGAGTTCTGGTAAGTACACCTTACCGGGGTGTCCAATCTTTGGACGCCTCTGCGCCACGCTGGGAGAAGAAAGTTGTCTTGGGCCACACATCAAATACATTGAGACACGTAATCACAAAAAATATCTCATCATGTTTTAAGTAAATGTATGATTTTGTGTTGGGCTGCAATCACAGCCCTCCTGGGTCGCATGTGGCCCGCGGGCCCCAGGTTGGACCCCTATGCTGTAGGAGAGGAGCAAAAACCGTCTAGGGGCCGGAGGAGCTATCATTGGGGAATAGGCAGTTGGAAGACAAGGTATTGGAAAGAATCTAAATAGCTCCTTTGACACATGTATAGATTATTCATTAAATCTTGGAGTTATCTCTTAAGATTGAGAAGCAGCAACATTGGGGAAAAATAAAGCAAGCTTTCCCCCATATTCCAAGACCCGGGACTGACTGGGAATATCCGTCTGCAGGTCCAGATTCACTCACAGATGGCAGGCTGATTGGAAGCTCTTAGACAGAGTTAGGGGGGCTATGGAGCAAGTCCCCAACTTCTGCCTCTCTCGAACAGGCAGATATGGAGTTCTCAGCTGAGTCCTAATAATGGCTGTTGTAGTCTGTTTCTGAAGTAGTTTGTTTCTATAGCATTTTAAGAAGTAGCTACATTGTCCTAAGCATTTTTATCAGTAACAGATCAGCTGATATAAATGCTTGATGCGGGCTGAAAGCATTTGTGTGTTTCTAAGCCCATTTGGCAAGGCCAGGTTGGACACCCGTCCCGGGCCCTCTCGTTGGGGAGGCGGACTTGTGGGCAGGCTGGTGTGGAGTGACCTCTGGTATCCAAAGTTTGGATGGGAATGTCAGCGGAGCAGATGCTAGGCAGTTAGCTCCTGCACCTGGGATGGTTTCATGCCCATAAGGAGGCATGACAGGAAAGAGTTAAACTCCAGATCAGTACACTCATTCAGAAAGAGGACTGGGGGTGGCCTGGCGCCCTCTTCTTGGCTTCGTGTGGGCGGGCAAAGGGCTGCTTTGGGACCGGGAACTGCAGCCATCTGTTTGCACGAGCCTGGGGGGCCATCTCGCTGGTCTCTCCGGCCGTGATGAAGAGGCTGCTCAAGGCACACGGGAAGTGCTGTGCACTGTTACCCACCAGGAGGGCGCTGAGCGTGGGAATCAAAGCCACTCCCATCGGAAAGCGAAGACACGGGGACATCGAAGGCTCCCGAAGGCCACAGCTGCCAGGTTTCCCTCGTAAAGGGATGGCAGGGTACATTCTGGGAAAGATAAAAGTTGACTTCCCCCCGATGCCTATACCTCTGCCGCAACGGGGTAAGCGCGTCTTTCTCTGTCGCTGGCGTCCCGTCTGCCGCGGTCATGTAATTTTCCGCCGCCCCACGAGCATCGCTGCTTGCTGCGCTCTCCTGCTTTCCCGCCACCCCCCGTTTTGTCTGCCAGCTCCTGGGCGCGGAGGTTCCAGTCCGATCGGCTAACAGGAGTGTGATTCTGACAGTAACGAGCAACATGGGAGAGACCCCAGGAGAGAAAGGAGAATAGGACGTTCCTGAATTTTATGTGGAGACTGATAATCAAGGCTAGCCATCCCGGCAGAAGGTGAACACCACATTAAACAGAGGGGAAAAGATAATAAAATATTGCCTGCTGCTTAACAGTCGCTGGGTGGAAATGCTCCCTGGAACTATCCAGCTGTTGTGCGTCATGGCTCATAAAGACTCCGTAACGCCCGTCAAGGGCCTTTTTCTTAGTGAGGGGCCATTTTTCCCCCGCAGTTACAACAGCATCTGGATCCTGTGCCTGGAAGTGCAAAGCGTCCCCGGGCCCAGGCGGATGGGTGCCAAGGAAGAACCTGCCTGCGGAGGCGTCTGGCTCCTTTGACGGGTCTGGGGTCACTTGTCACCTCCAGGGCATCATCAAAATGCAGATTCAAGTTCGGCAGGCAGGCACCGAGCACCTGGCTGTGTGCCAGGCACCGGGGTAGTTTATCTCATTTAATCCCCACAACGGTGAGGTCGGTATTGCCACCGTCTTAAGAAGAATGCTATGGGGCACAGCGCCCGGGTCATCTGAGGAACATGCCCAGTCGTGGTCACACTGCTACACGTGATAGGCTGAGATGGTGGCCTTTGCCCTGTGCCACGTTGCTGCGAAGATGGAAGAAGCAGCGAGAGCTGCGTCCGGTCTGTGCCCCGCGCACGTGTGAGCTACCTCTGGGTGCGCTTGTCCTCCCTAGGTGCCCATACCTGTGTGTGTTAAGAAAGGATGGAACTTTCTAGACTACTCAAACAATGGGAGTGCCAGGTAACCTGCTGCTGCTTCAGGTCGCATTGCCCAGAAGCAGATCCCGAAGTAAGGATTCCTGTGCCAGTCATTTATGAAGGATGTGGTCCCCGGGGACCTGGGGGAGCTGAAGAGGGTGACCTTCAGCGTCAGCCTGGGCTTGCTGGGGACTTGCGGGTGTGAGCTGTGCCTCAGAGTTGTCCTGAGCTGGGGCTGTTATGCACCCCGACCACGGATCAGGAGGGCAGAGAATCCTAGAGACTTCCAGCCAGTTCTTCACACATGCTGGCAAGGCACGCTCCAGAAGGCCAAGGGCAGGCCTTTGCTACAGAGCAGCCTGTGCTGACTGTTGGAAGCAAAAGTGCATGGAAGGGGAGCCTGCAAATGCAGAAGGAGCCCTGAGGGGACCTGGGTTTGGCACCATCGTGACCACCTGCGCCTGCCCTTCCTCACAGCCGGCTGGTGGAAGAGGAGGCTGATGCGAGAGGAAAGCAGCAGTGAGATTAAGTAGGCACCGCAGATGTGTTTAAGCAACACCAGGAGCTGTATTGCAGCAGGAAAGGGTGAGATTTTCATCACTAAGCTTGGCTGGCTTGGATTGGTGAGTCGCTTTCAAAGCGGATTAGCACAAAACAGAACATTGGGTTGTTTCTCCTTGGGCGATATAATAGGACAAGGCAGACGAACCTCCCTCGAGAGGGAAGGAAAGTAGTCCCTCAGCAAGCTTCCATGTTCTCTTACAAGGTGGGAAAACGGAAAGGGAGAATGAAAAGTGGGGGGCTGCCCAAGACAGGGAGCCCCCGCCGTCTGAAACCATGAGGTGACTTGAAGCACCACAGATTCCAAATCCATGTGTGTCTTTCTTCCAAACCAATCACCGCCTATAAAAAAATAATAGTTACTCGGTATGGGAACCCATAGCAACAACAGTTTAAGTGAAAACAGATTTCTTCCATTTAAAAGAAAGTCAACTCTTTGTTTTGGGGTTGGGGGGGTTCCCCACATGGGACCCAGCTGAACACAAACACCACATTCCTGTGTAATTTATAGCAGAATCTGGTCTGTCCTTGGCTCACTTTGTATCTGTCACAGTCCTCAGCACTGAGGACTCCGGACGCCGAGTACATTCTGGTTTTCATGTTGTGACTGAGTCGAGACTAGAACAAATGTCCCTCCTCCTGGGGCTGTTGGAGGGTGTGTGGAGTGAAATCCAAGGTGTGGTAATCAGAGATTTTTTTAAAATCCCCACCTGAGGGTGTTTTTTCATTGCTTTTAGAGAGAGTGGATGGAGGGTGGGGAGCAGAGGGAAGGAGAGGGAGAGAAAGGGGGAGAGAGAAACGTCATCATTGCCTTCTCATGCATGCCCCAGCTGGAGATTGAACCCGCAACCTGGGTATGTCCCTGCCTGGGAATCAGATTCACAGGACAAAGCTCCAAACTGCTGAGCCATGCAGGCCAGAGCCAGCCCCTCCCTTTTACAAAGACACATCACTGCTGCTGTTACTAGGGAGTCCCCAGACATACAGATTGGGTTCTGCAGGAGAAAACGTGGTTTCATTATCTGGGAAGTAAATTTCTTTTTTTTCACTTCCCTATTTGGAGGTACAGTTTCTGACTACAGCCAGTGGCCCGTCTGTTCCATGAAACACGTATGCCGTGAACACTCAAGATTCTGAGGCTATAACCCGATAGACTGATGGACTGAATGCCTGTCTTCCCGGCAGTTGCTGCTCCGGGTTGCGTTAGCGTTGCCCCTCCCTGCAGGGCCCGTGGGCAGACTAGGCTGGCGCCCTGGAGCCGGGGCTTCGTTGCTGGTGTGCTCGATGCTGCCGCCATGTTCTTGTCCTTTCACTTAACAGCTCACGAGGTGCTTCGGTCTCCTTTGCCCAAGGGCTCCTGAGACTGGGAATGCCAAGGAGCTCGTGGGCAGTGTTCTAGCCTCGAAGTTTCCATTCAGTTCTGTCCAACTTGTCTTTGGTTTTGAGTATGTATCCACTAAGTAATTATGAATATGCTCAGTACTAGGGTGATAAATCATAGCTCTTAGCAAGGACTAATCTTAGAAAGAAGGAATGACTATAGATATTCTGGAGGTGTGGCCGATGCCCAAAGGCCTGCAGGAGACCGTGGAGTTCTCTGTGGAGCGTTAATGGCAACATCTGGGCCTGTGTTCTGTCTGAAGTTCGATAACTGTTGTTCAGATTCAGAGTTGGTCGCCACCTACAAAGTGGCACATCCTCTCTTGCATACACAGACCTACCTTGAATTCGAATAACATCATGCTGTCCATTGATTGAGAAATTTAGTTAACATCCATGGATTCCAGAGTGAGGTCTGCTAAGCTCTGGCTAACCTTGTATTTTTAAACCAGAAGCACCCAGCAGCTATTAAATCCTTTAAAACAATACAAAATATCCACAGCCACAGCATTCTGCGCGTAAAGATCCCTGGTGTTCAATTCAGCACATCTGTACTTGAGGATCGATCCTCTGGTGCTGTTTTTGGCCCACGAGTTGAGAATAACATCATGTGGATTTTGAACCAAAGTGAATACAGCCACAGACAGTCCGTCACGATAATAGAAGGAGGCCGGAGCCTGCAGCTGCCATTCACATCAAGGGTCTTGCTTTCATTGCGCGGGGTCTCCAGGGACCGTGGTCATATGGAAGTGATTGGGGTGAAAAGAACCAAGACGTTTCTAAAAATCAGCGAGAACAATTTGCAAGCCCGAGTCAAGAAACAAGCTGGACATGCCACAAAGGAAATGCATTTTCTGAATAACCTTTTTCGGAGGAGGCTTTACGTGAACTTGCCTTTGAATTGCATTTGTTTATGAAGTGTCCAGTAATCGCTTCCACTGCAGCTGGACCTGAAGGGGCCGTGTTTTCTTCTCAGACTTAATTCCCACGAGTCAGCGTGCTAGAAGGACTCTCTAGAGCTGGCGCACACTTCCACTTTACACCGTTGACCAGGTGAGTTACTATGAGCCGGGAAGTGCCTTTACTAACTGCCTGGCTGGCCTCAGGCTCTTTCCACGGGGGACAGAAATTATAATGACTTTCCCATATCAGACTGGATTATGAAATTCTGTAATCAAGATTACTTTAAAACCCTCAGCTGACTAAAGAGGTAAAATGTATACATTACGGCAGGAAGGAAGTTTACCCACCAAAAGACAAAAACATAACTTTCAAATAAAAATTTGTTCCGAGGACATTCACCTACCATAAGGTGCTTTTTACTGTCTCCTTGATATCTTAGGTGGTTATTGCCGTGCTTTTCACCAGCGGAGGCATCGCCTGTGGGTTCACCGCACGCGGAATCTTTTCTTCTGAGGGCATTGTTTGTTCTTGTACCTGTGAGCTGTGTCCACAGGTGGACAGGCTATCTACTGATGGGGGGAGAAGAAGGTGTCACTGTGGTTTGTACGTGTCACTGCCTTGGGCAGCACCAACATTGTCACAGAAGATGTAGGTGGTATCTGTCTAGCAGAACGTGGAGTTTTTCTTGCTTTCATTCCATTGAGCCTCCTTGCAGCGGCCGTCACGTGCTTCCCCAGTTGGTATTTTTGGTGGCCATTTCCTCTCTCTCTCTCTTTCTCTCTCTCTCCCCTCTGTTAACTTGTTGTCCCATCAGCAAGTTGCTTTCTCTGCCTGGCTTGGAGGCCACAGAGTAGCTCCTTCCCAATCACAGAGTAAGAGTAAGGAGGCTGAAGCCTCAGCAGCTTGGTACCCACACTAGTTGGTGGGATTAGAATTTGGATTGTTTGAATTATTAATTTTTAAAATGCTATTTACTGTTAAAATATTATTTCTCTTGGTTTTGGGCACTCCCTTACCCTGTGCAGCCACGGAAAATGCCCCGCTCACCTCACCTGACTCCTGGCTGTCGGTTAGAGGCTCCTGTTATGGGGTCCTTCTGTCTAGTTCACCTTGCCGCTTACGTAGTTCGGTGGTTTAAAAGTGGTTGCTATGTGGTTGGTGCAAAAGCATTCCTAGGTGCTACCCTATTGCTACGAGTCCTGGCTTTACCTGTACAGTGCCCCTTCATCTTGTTTCGTGCGTTTTGACCAGGGCACTGCCTTGTCTGCTGTCAGTCACAGACGCTGGGGAGAACTTGGGGGTCTAACAAGCCTTCAACGTACAGACAATGAAACTGAGGCCCAAGGACTTTGGAAGAGGTTGAAATAATTAGGCTCATTAAAGTAAAAATGTTGATTGCTTTACTTCTGAGTACTGAGGTGGTAAGAGCTTCAGTATACGTTAATGTGGAAATGGTATTGGTCTGAAATTACGTAAATAAAAATTGCAGTGAACACCCTTATTGTGCATGGCAGTGCACAGGCCATCAACCAGCCGAGGGCTGGGGATGGGCGGGCTCCGCAAGCCCGGAGCTGAATGTGTTTCCCTGCCAGGGCACTGAAACGCACACCCTTACGAAGGATGTACGCTGAAGGAACGCAAATCATTTGAAGTAGGATGATTCTACCCAAAGTAATTTGGCATTTTGGTTACAGCAGCAAGATTCTGGGCCTCCTTTTTGAGCTTCCAGCGGTTTCTAAAATAGGGGTGACAGTGGTCAATAACATTACATAGGTTTCAGGGGTACAGTTCTACAATACGTCATCTGTATGTTGTGTTGTGTGTTCAGCACCCCAGGTCAAATCTCCTTCCATCCCCATTTATTTCCCTGTTACCCTCTCCCACCTCCCCCCACCCCCTTCCCTCTGTAATCACCACACTGTTGTCTGTGTCTATGAGTTTTTTTCTTTCTTGCTTAATCCCTTCACCTTCTTCACCCAGGCCCCCGGCACCCCTCCCCTCTGACAGCTGTCAGTCTGGTCTCTGTCTCTGTGAGTCCGTTTCTACGTTGTTTCTTAGTTTATTTTCTTCATTAGATTCCACACAGATGGTATTTGTCTTTCTCCGACTGGCTTACTTCACTTAGCATAATGCTCTCCAGGTCCATCCATGCTGTCACAAAGGGTAAGACCGCCTTCTGTTTCACGGCCGAGTATCTACAAGTTTCATGAGTGAAGGAGGGAGTTGTTTTGCTGCACTCCACAGAGTCTCTTTCCCTTTTGTACTTCCTGCCCTAACCTTAGAGCCCCGGCGTTAATAAGCAGGCTTCCCTGGAGCCCTTCCGCAGCCCCCGAGAAGGCCTTCTTGGTTTCCCCCACATGGTGCTTCTGTCTGCGTCTTGGCGCACCTAGGAAGGCAGGTCTGAAGGTGCAAATGATATAGGGCTCCGCTATGGCCTTACCCAGCCCCTTCCAAATGCATTCACGCTTCTCTCTGCACAACACGTTATGTGAATGGAAAGAAAAAAAAGTTACATTTTGGTCCAGCAGGTTTTCTTCCCTTTGTGTTCCCTTCTGAGGTGCTCCAAGGCATCAATGACCGAGCGGGAAAGCCCCGGCGGAGCAACACTTAGCACTTTCCTTTGAAACCTTCCATTGGGAGCCCTCACACAATGCACTTTGTCCGCACGCTCCTGCTCCGAGGACACTGAGAAAACCTTTGAGGCCTCGGTGGGCGGGGTCTGACCTGCCCTAGAAACTGCCCCAGTTCCCCATCAGGAGAGCCACCGGCAGCAGAAGAGAAGGTGCCCCCGCCCGCCATGGCCTTTTTTCCTCCCTCTCTTTTTCTCTCCTCTCTATTGTAAGAATTGTGGGAACTCTCTTTAAATGAAAATAACTCTCAAGCTGGGCTTTGTTTTCCAACATGGATAAATGCCTGGATATCGCATACCCACTCAGTAAAACTAGAGTCTCAGCTTCAGATTAGAGCAGACTTATTTGGGACAAGCGTTGGCGACTGAGGAGAAATAGGGGTGCGGCATTGTTGTGTGTGGTTTATAAAAAGCATATAAAACTCCCACGTCTGTTCATCAGCCTGGGCCGGGGGCCCCGGGTGCCCTCCTCACTGGCCTCTGGCTTGCGCGTCTGGAGGCTGGCTCTGTATCCTGTTGGCATTGGTATCCAGTCGCTCACCACCACGCTTACTTGATTTTAATTGAATTTCACATTTCTGAACCCCTGAACATCTATCCCTTTTTAAAAACTGTACTAGGTTACTTTCTCCTTACAGTTGCAGCGTAAGCAGATACTTAAGCTGGTGAAACAAACAAACAAACAAAGTTAGTTGCTTTTTTCTCATGGTCATTGAGATGGGCCTGATTGGGTGCAGATGGAATATTCCAGAAGTGAAAGAGTGCGAACATTGCCTGGAGCCATTGTTCCAAGAGTCCCGTGGTTTTGTTCTGCAAGGACCACTGGCCCGCAGAGGCGTTGCTGCTCCTTCTTGGTGTCCCCCGGGACGTGGCTGCTTGGCTGGGAGGGGTGCAGCCACCCAGTAGTTAGTGGTGCCACCTTTATTTATTCCTTCCCACCTGTAACTCGGAAGAGCCCTTCCTTCCTCCATCTCCATTTCTGCAGTTACCTGCTAAGTTATGTTTGACTCAAATTATAACACAGGTCCCTTGAAAAATACTTGAAGAAATGGAAGGGTATAAAGAGAGGAGGCACCCATGAGCTCAGGAGTCGGAGACAACCACTGGCGGCTTTTCGGTGTGTTTCCCTCCAGTCTTTTTTCAGTGCGAGTGTAGCTGTCTCACAGACGAGCGCTCCCGTGCATCTGCCACAGTGTTGCGTCCCGTTCTCCGCCAACCTCTTCTTTTGCACATTGGCCCGTATCACTTAACATAAGTTGAAAAAATATGCATATATCTAAAGACTGCAGATTATTACATTGTGTAGATAATCTTATTTAATGAATACTCTATTGTTACATATTCAGGTGTATTGCTTTGATAAATGATGCTGTAGTATCTTCTGCACAGACATCTTTGTGTAAACCTTCGTTTATTTTCGTAGTATATATATAATCCTAGCAGGACAGTCATTGGGCCAAAGTGTTTGGATGTTTTTAAGGCACTTGTTACATAATGCCTAATTACATACCAGTAGTGTGTGTGCGAGCCTAATTTCCTGAACGTCTGCCAATAACAAATATTATCTCTGCCTAGTTGATAGTTTAAAATATCTCACTTTATAATTTGTTCATTTTACTGCTCACTTGCTTGAATGTTTTCCGTGTTCCCTTTCATAATTTTGTCATAAGAAGCACTTCTGCTAAAAATTTCTGTGTCTTTCAATCATCCTTACCGTTAGGGTATTTGGGTTTTTCTTAGTGGTTTTTTAAGGCCTCTTAAATTCTATTATTGTAAAATATGAACTAAGTTACCAACATATTTTCAATTTTTAATGAAGCTACAATAGCCAGCCTCCTTTTAAATGTAACCCTGTTACCATTTCCCAGCCTTCTGCCTGGAACAGAGCCGGGCATACTCAGGGGGCTACATAAATGCTTCCTGATGAGCGAATGGTCCATTATTTAAACATGTCATTGATGCAGAGTGCTGGTTGGTACAGCTAAACTGAGAATTTTGAGTCCATTTGGAGTACTCATGAGGAAAGCTTTTTGTAATGAATCGTCCTGGAAAAGGAAGACAGAAGAGTGAAAATAAACTGTATTCATAGATGTGACAGGCCATCGCAAAGGACAAATATTAGAAATCAAAAGTACGACTCAGAATTTTTTTCAAATGAAGCAACACTTCATGCGTTCACAATGTAGATGGACTAATATAAAACATTTATTAAATCTTAGTTTTCTCAGTTTTTTTCCTGATCGTATTTTAAAGAAATAAAACATTCACAAGATAGTGAAAACCACCTGCTTTCCTTTCTTCCGTCTCAGCTCCTCCTCGCCAGAGGTAGCTGTTATCCTGAAAGTGGCGCTTATTTCTTCGGTGCATGTTTGCATATTTTTATGACGTGGGCATGAATCTGTACGCAATATGGAGTATTGTTTTACATTTTTAAACTTTTTTTTTTCTTTTTTTTTTTTTTTACTCTCTATTGTTTTACATTTTTAAACTTTTATAAGTGGTATCACACTCTAAGTTTCTTATTGCAGTATTTCTTTTCACATGCAATATTATGTTCTGGGGATTGAGCCACTTTAATCATACTTCATCATGCGAATCTCACACCGTATTCATCCACTCTCCCCCTGGATGTTTTGCTCTGTCAAATGTCACTGCAGCGAACAACGTTGATTGTGTCCCCTTGTTCACAACTGTGACTTTCTCTAGGGTAGCAGTGGGGGTGCGTCTCCTCCTTGTCTAGAAAGTGCCACCTTGGTTTTCACAGTTTCAAGTTATTATAAAAATACCTGAGTTCTCCCCATGGACATTTAGATAAATAAACGCCACTTAGTGTGTTGTGAGTGCTTACTATGGGCCAGGAAGTGTTCTAAGGGTTTTTACATGACTCAATACATTTAATCCTCACTTATTCTTTTAATTTTTTTAAATTTATTTTTAAAATAAGGCTGTCTTCTTTTTTTTTTAATCCTCACCCAAGGGCATGCTCATTGATCTTAGAGAGAGAGAGAGGAGGGGGAATGGGGAGAAAGAGAGAGAGGCAAACATCAATCGATTGCCTTATATGTTCCCCAACCAGGGACTGAACCCACAACCTAGGCATGTACCCTGACTGGTAATCGAACCCGTGACCTTTCCGTTTATGAGAGGACTCTCCAACCAACTGTGGCCAGGTCCTCACCTGTTCACTTTATAAAATGAGGAAACTGAGACACAGTGAATTTGCAGATCTTGCCTAAGTTCATACAGGGAGTGACAAGGGCCCTCTCAAACCCAGGCCAGGCAGCTCCCAAGCCAACCTCTTAACACTAGACTGCGCCCCACGGTGTGGAAGATACCACCTAAGCAAAAGCCAGCAGCTCCTTAGCCACCAGGGAACCTCTGAAGAAGGAAGCAGCCTTCATAGAACATTGTTATTCTGCAGATGAGGAGGAAGAACCAGTGGCTGCCTCATTTGCCCCAGGTCTGCCCGTCGGCGACTGATCCAAACTGAGTCCCAGGCCCCGACGCAGCAGCGTGCCAGCCATGCGGTCCTTTCCCGTCTCTCTCTCCACCTGGGTGACTGTGAAGGCATACGTCTTCACAAGCTTCTCATGTCTTTTCGTCTGGGGTCGACGGCTCACTATAGAAAGGTCAAATACATTTTTTAGGAGTAGTAATGGGCATAATCTTGTACGTGTAAATTTTAATTGCAGCGCTTTAATCCCCATTCTAGGAGCCAAATTTACGGGATTAATTTGTTGCGTCTGTTGGTAACACGGTACTCCGTCTTCTGACCTGATTCTTTGCCCAAGGGCCCTCATTTACTAATGAGTAATTGCTGCAATTTTCAGAGAAAATGCTACTGGTACAATCATGTTGGAACATTCATCAAATATGACGCGAGCCCAGTGAGGAGTGATGGTAGTATCCTCAGCCTGCAAGTCGGCACAAAATTGGCTCTCCCTACACCGTAGTCTCCCTGGGGTTGGTACGTCCATTGCTGTTTGGAGTGGTCCACGAAGGAATGATGTGTGGCCCTGCAGCTCGGCCGGCAGGACCATGCTGTGAGTCAGGCTTCCAGAATGGCTGGCTGAAGTCTTCCTTCCACTTGCCTTTTCTTATCCAAGCCCATTTTTACGAAGAGCAGGCAGAGGTGGGAGAGGAAGTGCTTTGGAGGGCTTATGTTTTGCCTCGTGCGCACAGCATTGACAAAGTAATTATAGCTTTAGGCTGAGCATTTCCTCCTCCTGAATTCTGTTTGCAAACAGCCAATTATTTCCATCCTCTGCGCTGGAGTAAAACACAAAACCGAGTGGGCTCATCAGTTGTTTCAGGTTAAGTCCAGCTGGCCAACTTATCTCCCCTCTTCTGCGCTTATTTATTTATTTTTTCAGGTTGAGTTTCTAACTCCTCTTCCATCCCCGCCCAGATTTTTTTTTTTGTCTTTCCAACTTGCCTTCAGATCAGTGGCCAGAGTTTCAGGTTTATGTTATCTTCCCTGTGCTCGGCTCTATCTGCTTTGGAATGTACTTAGAGATCGAGTCAACAAAGACTAATACCTTCTACCTTCCTTGTGATGAAAGAACCTCGGTTCTGCTGCACACACAGCGCATCTGCCCACACGACGTGCTGCTAGGCACTGGGCCGACGCGGTAGGATGGACAGGCGAATGTGACCCTGTAAAGGACCTCAGGATTGACTGAGCCAATAAAAAGGAAGAGATAATACTTCAGACTCCCTGGACGTGGAGAAAGAACTAAGCAGGAGTCCCTGGATCTAAAGAAAGCAGCGAGACCAGAAGACGGTGTGGAGGTGCAAGGGTGGGGTGAGAACCCGATACTGCAGATCGAGGTTCCTGCTCTCCGCTGTGGCATAAAGGACGAAAACCTCTGAAATGTGGATTTGAGGTTCGGGTTGTAGCCTAACATAAAACCTATGAGTCAAGGTTCGTAGGTCTCTCCCCTCTAATTTTTTTTTTGCCTCTGACCGATGGTAAAATGAGGAAGTCAAGGAAGGCCCTCGATTAATGATCTCCAGAGTTATCAACACAGTTTTTCTTTTCTTTTTTTTTTTCCCTTTATCCTCACTCAGGTCATGGTCATTGATTTTAGAGAGAGAGAGGAAGCGGGGCAGAAAGAGAGTGAGAGAAACACTGATGTGAGAGAAACACACTGATCAGTTGCCTTCCATACACGCTGCAACTGGATACCAAACCCGCATCGTACACATGTGCCCTGACCGGTGATGGAACCTGCGACCTTTCCGCTTATGGGACAATGCTCCAACCAGCTCAGCTACACTGGCCAGGGCTGGACAGAGTTTTCTTATGGCAGAATTACTTTATCGTGTTCTCTCTGGATCAATTTTCTCTTAGATCAGGAGTTAGCAAAGTGGCCCAGAGCCAATCCAGCCCAAAGCCACCTGTGTCTGTAAATAAAGTTTCACTGTGACACAGCCACCCCCATTTGTTTATGGATTGCGTGTGGCAACTACAATACTGGACAGAGACCGTGCAGCTTGAAATATTTACCAGTTGACTCTTTGCAGAAAGTTTACCAACCCCATCCCCCATCCCTGCCACCCCTAGAAAAGACTTCAAGGAATTCCAGTGTGGGGAAGGTCTGGAAAAGTCATGTGGTGCAGCCACGTTGTGAGAAAGAGGTGTGTGTCTGGTGGAAGACGCGCAGGCAGTATGGACAGGTGCCAGCCTGCCTCTGCTCCCCGCCGCAGGGAGCACGGAGCGGTGACGCCTGTGCGGGAGCGGGCCCTCAGCTCCCTGGCGATGCCAGCCTCTCTCGAGTTCCCTTGGCCATCATGGCCCAAATCCATCATCTGGCTTTCTTGAACTTCTGCACTCAAAACAGGAGATACAGCTCTGGCTCATGTGACTCAGTTGGTTGGGGGTCACCCTATAAACCAAAAAGGTCACAGGTTCAATTCCCTGTTTGCACATGCCTGGGTTTCAAGTTCGATCCCTGGTTGGGTCACATAGGAGAGGCAGCTGATCAAATTTCTCTCTCACACATCCATGTTTCTCTCCCACTCTTTCTCCCTCCCTTCCCCTGACTCTAAAATTAATGAGCATGTCCTCAGGTGAGGATAAATTAAAAACCACCACCAACAACAGGAGACACAAAGATGAGGAAGACAGAAGTAAGCCCTTCTGAGAAGTGGGGGAGGCAGCTATGTGAACATACCTTGCAAACAGAAGTTACCAAAATCAAATGTCCCAGTAAGAGCCCTTACAGACACGTAAGAGAAGGTTGGCGGGAATGTAAGGAGCACAGCCCTGCTGCCCGGGACAGCTGGGGAAGACTCAACACTGTGGTTCTAGGGCGTCGCTCCATTCACTCTCACGCGAGGATCCAAATGGAAACCGAGAGCCTGTCTGTTCGCCGAGTACACGAAGCCTCCAGTAGCCGCCTTCCCGGGCACCGCGGAGCAGACGTGCAGGGAAGAGTGGTCCTAGCGGGAGGGGGAGAGACCTGTGAATCTTGAATCAATTCTCATACAACATTTGGGGGAGACAAGTTGGAAGCCTGGATTGCTAAAATCCGGACTGACTCTTTGGTTCTGCACCCCCATAAAGTCAGCTAGTTGTTCCCAATCTTATAACCAATCAGCTCAGCCAATAAGGTGTCTAGCAACCGTACAAGGGTAAGCCAGGGTGCTTAGGTGGCAGTGGTCAGCGGCAATGTGTTGAGAGAAACCCACCGAGGAGGAAAGAAATTAATATCCATCTTGCCTTCCAATTAGCTCCAGCTGCTAAGCCTTGCCTAGAACTGCTGAAAGCCTCCTTGGGGACACAGCCCTGTGGTTCTCAGGGTGCTGAGAGCCCTGTGCGTGGCTTCCAACCGCAACTGTGGTCTCGGGAGTGTTCACCATGAGGGTGGTGTGCTTAGCGGCACCCTGGCTCCAGACATGGGCGATGTATTAATGGAGATGGAATGCAGATACTCAAAGGATTTCACTACCGCCTCAGGAATTTAGTTTTAGGTGTCCCGAAGACAGGAGATTTTGACTGGGAATGGTGGAAGAATTTTGCAAAACTCCAGGAATCGCCCTTATCCCTCAGGAATACCACTGAGAGTGGAGAGTGGAGGGCCAGTCTCCCTTCCAGGACGCACCTTAAGGTCACTGTCTTGTTTCGTGCTCACACATCCATCCACATGTGGAAGCCAAGGCACAGAAAGGGAAGTCAGTGGCCAGAAGTCCCCCAGGGCTCGGATTTGAACTCCACGTGGCCTGATTTTAGAGGCTGCACCCTCGGTCTTCACCCGTGCTGCCTCCTGTGCAGAATCCACACGGACGAGTGAATGAGTCCTGTCTGCTGAGGCAGGCAGGCTCTGGGGGACCCAGAGGGACAACTCCTTCCCAACGTTTATGACCACGTTGGGGTGACACGCACATGCACATGCAAATGGAACAGAATGAATGAACAAAAGGGGTATGAGACAGGTCACAGGACTGTGAGGAAATCCCTCTGGCCTCCACCCACGCCTTCCCAGCAGTGCCCTTCCCGCAGGGACCCCCTGCACTTGCAGGCCAGCGTAGGCTAAGGCAAGTGATACCAGCTCTTTCTTTATTCCTCGTGCTCAACGCGTTCCATACGGTGCTGTGTCCAGCCCGCAGCTCCGTGAGGGAGGGAGTGTTACCCGACTCTGCAGAAGGGACACCTGAGGCTCAGAGAGGCTAAACATCTTGCCGGACCCCACCGCTGAGGAGTGGGGGCCTGGGATCCATGCGGTAGTGCGGCAGACCACGGAAGCCTGAAGGCATCCCTGGCACCCTGTGACTCCCATGGGCGCCCACCAGTGCTGTGGTGGGTTGCGTTTCTTCCTGGCCGGTGAGGGTCCCGGGGGACCAGAGTGCTCAGGAGGGTGACAGAAGCGGAGTGATGGACCTGAGAGCACCCGGACCGTCAGGCAGGTCACAGGTCAGTTCCTTTCAGACTTCCCAGGACTGCGCAGTCAGTGGTCACAGACCTTACTCTAGATCGGCTTGTCCTGAGACATGGGAGCCCAGCCCATTCCCTAGTCCCCTGGGGTGCCCTTCCGGGGACCGACAGCCTGTCTGGATTGTGACTGAAGGGGGAGCGGAGGTGGAAGCAGGAAACTGAGTGTGGCATGACTGTCACAGGAACCGGAGGGGGGTAAGTGTAGGATGCCACCGCGTGCCAGCATCTCCGAGACGAATCCATCTCAGACGAGTCCCACTTGGAGACGCTGCACTGTGAGGCTTGCTGTCAAAGGCTTCCCTGTAACGATGTTGGACGTGATTCATTCCTCAATTAGTGATGTTTTATTGCTGCGATACCCCAGAGCTTTCAAGTTCATTGCCTTCCCCTCCCCTGGAAAAGGTGCACAGCTCCTGCCCCATCACATCTTGCTGTCCCTGCCCTCTCTGGTCCTTCCTCAAACTTCTGCCAGCTCCTGCGTCGCTAAGAGGAGGGGCACGTGTCACTCGTGCCATGGAAACAGGAACGGGGATGCACGTTAACAGAAAACCACTCTGGTCTTTGATTCCAAAGATGCTGCTGCTGACCCATCAGCGACGGTTCTGGGTTGTTTTAACAGCAGTGGGGGGTGGGGTCTGCTTCAGGAGATGGTGGGCCAGACAGAATAAAGCGGGTCCAGGTGCCCAGATCTGGTAAGTGTGTGCGAGTGCATGTGCACACATGTGTGTGCATGTGCATGTGTGTGTGTGTGTGCACAGCACAGGGTGTTTCTTACTGGCCTGAGATTATGGTGCTTGTACCCAGAAGACAAGTGCCCGAAGCCGTGTCCTAGAGAGGCCACCAGTGTCAAATCTAGCAAACCAGATCCACAGCAGCCACTGATCCGGGGGCCAGGCGAGCGGAGGGCAGCGGCCGTGGTGCAGAGCGCGAGGAGGGGCCGGCTGACGGCCAGGAGCCACGCATAGTGCACGCTGTGCCGGCTGCCCAGGCTCCGGGGCTGCAGGCGACCCGTGCGACTGCGTCTCTCCCCGCAGTGCCCTGTGAGGTGGGGACAGCTTAGGTCCCAGTGTCGGCTGAGACCCGAGAGAACTGCAGTGAGCAGCTGTTACCCCTTAGCCTAAGCTGGTGACCAGATCGGGGGCAGCACCCATGCACAGGCACGGTGCCCAGGCCTCGGGCTCGGGGTTCGCTGCGGGTAGAGATTGGATCGAACAAAAGATGGAAAGGAAGCACAGAGCACATGTCCTTTGAGTTTTCTACACACTTCCTAGTTTTCTCTATATTCAGGTTCCTCAAGTTTACACAGATTCCTTTAACATGTAAAGGTTTATAACCCTTCAGAGCCACCAACCCCTTAAGCTTTCTCCTGGAAGAAAACAAATGGTGCCCTCTGTGTAATGAACGGTTTCAAAGGGGCTGGTTTCAGTGGCAGGTGTAGAGAGACGTGAAAAGTCCTCGAGACGTGAATTGAACCAGGGATGGTGGTGCTCCTGGCACCCGCAGGCCTGAGGGGCAAGCAGCGGCAGCCATCACTGCAGCCCAGGGATGGAGCACCCCAGACAAGAACTGGGACCATGTGCTGAGGACATAGCCAGCCTTCGGCGGCCCCACAGGGCTGGAGCCGGGGCCTACGTGTCCTGTCCTGTCCCATCACCTTCGGAGCTTTCCATCAGCTCACACTGTCCTGAACCCAGAAGGAAATCTGTCCTTGTAAACTGCATCCATCCACCTCCTGGCACAGACCAGGGTGCAGGGGAGGGGGCACCTATAGGGGCGAGGAGAAGGTCTCCAGCACAGGCATCCAACACAAACAGCAGGCCGCCCTGGCCCGTGTTGCTCAGTTGGTTGGAGTGTCGTCCCATAAACCAAAAGGTACCCCCAGGTTCGGTTCACGGTCCAGGCACTTATGAGAACAGTCCCAGCTTGCGTGCTCTAGTGGCAACCGATCAAGGTTTCTCTCCCTCTCTCTCTCCCTCCCTTCCCTTCTCTCTAAAATCAATTGGCATGTTTTCTGGTGAGGAGTAAATAAGCAAGCAAGTAAGTAAATAAATAAAGCAGGCCTACTCACCTCCAAAACACCCAAACACACAAAATGCGTGTTTTCAGGGAGTTGATGCATTCCTTCCAGCCCAAGCCTGAATCAGCTCAGGGAGCTCAGGGGAAGAGCTCCTGATTGAGGTTGTCGGAAAGCCTTTTCCAAGGTAGAAAGCCTTGGTGTGTTGTCCCCTCAGGGTCTGTTAACAGCCGAGGGAACAAGTGACCTGCACACGGGGGCGCAAGTCTGAGGCACCGCCAGCAGACAGTTCCCCTCTTGCTCTCACATACGAGAATGAATAAGCCCAGAAGAAAAACCTAAGTTATTTTAAGGGACTGATTTAAACGATGCCTATTTCAAGGAAAATTTGTGGCTGGGATTTAAATAATATCAACCCTAGGGAAGAAAAGAAAGATTTTATTTAATTTAACGTTTATTGAATTTATTGGGGTAACATTGGTTAATAAAATACGCAGGTTTCAGGTGTACGATTCTATAATACATCATCTGTATATTGTGCTGTGTGTTCGTCACCCCAAGCCAAGTCTCCTTGTGTCACCGCTGGTCCCCCTTTACCTCTTCCACCTCCCTGCACCCTCCTCTCCCTCTGGTCATTGCCACCTGTTGTCTTTGTCTATGAGTATTGTTTTCTTTTTTGCTCAATCCCTTCATTTTTTCACCCAGCCCCCAACCCCGCTCCACTCTGACAGCTAGCTGTCAGTCTGTTCTCTGTCTCTGTGAGTCTGTTTCTATTTTGTGTGTTAGTTTATTTTGTTCATTAGATTCCACATGTGAGCAAAATCATATGGTACTTGTCTGTCTCTGACTGGCTTATTTCACTTAGCATAATACTCTCCAGGTCCATCCATGCTGTCACAAAGGGAAGATTTTCTTCTGAAAACAAAGACTTGAAACCAGAACACATTTCCCTCTATTGGTTTACTGAACCAAAGGCAAATGTGTGGGCAGACAGTTTTGAGGATATCAAACTAAAGAACTCAATGGCCTTTTCGTAAATGCTTTAACTTTGGCTTCTTAAATATTAGCAGTTGCTTTGAGAATAAGGCCTACCTAACCTTTAGCTTTAATTTCACATTTATCTAGTGAATACAGTGACATTGCCCAGAATGTACCATTCTGCTGAAAATGCTGAAAATGGCTGTTATTGCTTGAAAGAGGTAAGACTGGAAGTTACAAAGCTTTGGACCTTGGACAATCGTAATTCTCCGAGAATTCACCAGGCTCCACCATTTTGAGCCTTCCGTAATGAAATGAATTCTATTAAATATTAAATATTTACACCATGTAATGGGTAGTATAAAGAAAGAAGGAGAGCCCTTGCCAGTGTGGCTCAGTTGGTTAGAGTGTTGTCTTGTAAACCCAGAGTTCGGGGGTTTGATTCTGGGCCAGGGCACATACTTAGGTTACGGGTTCCATCTCTGGTCTGGGCGTGTATGGGAGGTAACCAATCCATGTTTCTCTCTCACGTTGATGTTTTTCTCTGTCTTCCTCTCTGTCCCTCTCTCTCTAAAATCAATAAGCATCCTTAAAAAGAATTTTTTTTAAAGAATGAAGGAAAATGGGGTGTTCAAGATGACTCATGCTATTTCTTCTGCGTGTTCCACTGACTCACTGGGATGGTGCTTCGTGGAGCTCCTGTGGGGGCAGTGAGGCCTGCTAGGCTTTATTTCTTTAACATCCTGGGTTTGGCTGCAGTGAGACTTGGAGATGAAAATATGCTTCCTTGAGGAAAGAGTTGTCCTTTCTTGCTGGAAACACATGAGTGTTTGGAACTTGAGTGTTTGCAAACCAAAGAGGCCTCTGTTTCCAGTTCTTTCTCCCTCCACTGCCTCCACGGTGGAAACCAGGGCTCTGAATTCCTAAGAGGCCCTACCATGCCGACCTTTGAATCAGTTTGGCCTAAAATTGATTGGCAGTGGTGCCCACACCCATGGCCCCTGCTTTTAACGATGGCTTGAGTCCTGTGTGTGTTAGATCCAGGACCTTTGTGGCATGCAAGCGAGAATCCGGCTGAACCCTCCCGAAGCATTTGCTCTTTAACCTAGAGAGTCACCTGTACCTTTGAACTTTCCCAGGAAAAGGGACAGGGTAAGGGAGGTGGTGGACAGCACCAACCTAGGATTCTTTAAATTCCTTTCTAATGATTTGGAATTATTAGAAGCTCCCCAGCCAACTTCCTGTTGGCCTTTCACCCTCCCCATCATGTCATCAAGAAGGCATTTTTGTTTCCCAGGAAGGCCCCTTCTCTGCTGGGTCTTGGAGGGAACACAGAGCACTGGGGAGTGAGCACAAACCACCTTCCCTTGGTCCTTGATGGCGAACCACGCAGAGGAGGTCCTCGGTCTGGAGGAGACGAGGGAGGGAGCGTATCTGTGTCCCCTCTGTCCCCTTCTCAGGTCCCACATCGCATCTGCGGCCCCCTTCCCTGCACTCTGACCCCAAAAGAGGTAATTATCTTATTTCAGGCATCTTTTTTCATGGAGCAGAGCAGTAGTAGCTCATTCTCCTGAGAGTGGCGGCTCATTGCAGAATGTCCCATGAGTCACGTGCCATTTTAATAAAAACCTGAAGAGGTTGGAGAAAAGAAGAAAATAAGGAGGCTTTTGCTGAAAAGAAGGGAGCTGTTTGCCAAAAGAGGGAATTCAGGCTTGGAAAGTTCCTGTTTGAAATATCTTAGAGAAAGAGAGAGAGAGAGAGACCCCCTTGTTACTGAGTGACTGACATTTTTCTTTATTAAAAAGTTATAAAGTCTGGCAGTAGAGCTGTGCTGATAAAAGCTCAGTATATACTGCGGTTTGGTTTTGTCTGTTTTTTTGCTAGCTGTGCACTTTTAACAGTTTGTATCTGGATGGTTAAATGAAGGGTTCTTGCAGGGGAAATACTGATTCTGTAAGGGATACTGCTTGCTTAAGTAGTTATTTTCAAATACGTGTATATGTTTTAAATTATATATTATATATACGCACACTATATACACACATGCTAAATGTATGTGTGTGTGTTGATTTGTTTTATAACCTCAGCTGGGGTAGGAGGAGAAGGCTATCTACTCTGTGAGAGTTGTCCCCAACCTGGCTTGTAAAGATGAGGCTGCCACTTAGGCGACCTGCCCCCGCCTCCCACCGGCAGGACCCCCAGTTCGGCACCAGCACCAACACCAGATTCTCTGGCTCAGCCAGTTGGAGCGGCATCCGGCGTCCCAATACGCCAAGGTTGTGGGTTCAGTTTCTGGTCAGGGCGCAGACGGCAATCAACCAATGAATGCATTACTAAGTGGAATGACAAATTGATGTTCTTTTCTCTCTCTCTCTCTCTCTCCCCCTCCCGTCACTCAAAAATAAATAAATTAAAAGGAAACAAACCTCTCCCCACCCCCGCCCCAGATTCTCATGTAGAAACATACCTTAGACCTTCTGCTGTGCCCTTGGGCTGTGGCCACAGAGACCCAACATTCCCCAGGGGAGAGTGTCAGGAAGGGGTCATCTGCTTTGACTTGAAATTGCCTGGCTTCTCATCGTAGTTAAGATCAAACCACTCATTTGGCTTTAATTTGGAGATTTTGTAGTTGAATTTTCTTTGGTGGTATCCATTCAAGGGGGGTGCAGTAGCTAAATTGATTGGCAGAGTCCTTGGGCATTTAGTATGTATTATTAATATTTAGGGTGCATTTTAACATTCCCTACCTGTAGCAAAAGCTGTTGTGGCTTAATCAGGGTTATCCTTCACTCCAGAATAAAACCACGGTTTATGCAGTCACCTGCATTCCAGGTGGGCGTAGGCACAGCTAAGAGAACCTGGTAGCATTTTCAAGTGACTTCTGTATTAGCCAGATCTTTAAAAAAGTGCCACACAGACTTGTGAAAACTTACTCTTCCACTTACCCTCGTTGAATCGGCTTTATGGCCCCACATATTTAATGAAATGGGCAACCTAGAGCCCCAGCATAGTGCATGCCAAACCCAGGAGACTTAAACAATCGACTGAAACCTTTTTACTGTCTACGTGCTTTGTGGGGGAATATGATTCAGTCCTCATTTGTAGCCATTCAAGATCTCATGGGAAAATATAAAAGGTGCCCAATTAAATAGATGCAAAGATAGTCTGTGGATATAAGCCAAAGAAGTAGCCAGAAGGGCATTCTGTGGGGTTCAAAGAAACTGGAGGTTGCTGCGGATTGGAGTGGGGAGAATCTTTGGGGCAGACATGAGGCTTGATTTAAGTCTTTCAGGAGCCAACAGGGTTCAGGTGAGCTGGGGGAGCTCTAGCGCATGCCCTCATATTACTCAGTGTTTGCGTTGCTCAGCCCAGGGGACTGTGTTGGGAAGGTCGGTGTGACTGGAGAGCCCCGTGACACCTAGGCTTAGAAGGCGTGGCCAGGGAGAGCTCCTGAAAGATTGTAAGTACTGAGAGCCTGGCATTGCTAATGGGTTAGACAGAGGGAGGTGAGCTAGGTGTTGCAATAGCCAAGGCTGGAGTCGCTGAGCATCTGGGTCAGGTGGACATGAACAGAGAGCCATGATTCTAGTTACGGATGAAGAATTGGCAAGGGTGGCAAAACCGCTGACACTTGGAAGAACCACTGTGGTCTGAAGCATGGTGCCACTCAGACTCCACAGCCATGGCTCCGATCCGCTGAAGGACAGGATGGCCTTGCTGCCGTGTTTGAAAGTCCCCGACAAGGGGCGCACCATCTGAAATCATCTCTATGTAACTTTCAGATGTTCATTTCCTTCCAGGTTCCCCAGTGCAATTTCATCGTCTCTCTCTCTCTCTCTCTCTCATAGGTATGCAATATATGTTTTATTTCATAACTAGTTCAAGAATTTCAAGTTAGATTCTGTTCCTCTTTAGCTTCTGGATATACTTTGAAGGTAGCTAATAGAATTTCTGCTTAGTGGGAGAGAAAGCGAGAATATAAAGGTAAAGCCAAAGATTTTGGCTTGTTCAGTTGGAAGGACGAACCTTCCGTCGGTGAGATGGAACAGGCACGAGGAGGAGGAAGATTGGGAGTCCAGTTTGGACATACCAAGTTGAACGGCCCACTAGACATCCAAGGGGAACTGTCAGGCTGGCAGTTCGATGAATGAGTCTGGAGTTCAGGAAACAGTCTGGGCTGGAGATATAAATTTGGGAGTCATTGGCATATAAACGGTATTTAGAACCATGAAACTGAGCAAGATCACCAAGGTTCCCATTTATCTTAAGGACAAAATAACATAAATGTGGATAAAGAGTGGTCCTATTTTCTGTTTCTGGAGTTCTAACAATGAGCTCATGGTATAACTAAAAACACACATGAGAGATAAGCTTCTCTAGAAATGAATATTTAACGTGGCTGAGTTACAGCACTCAGGATATGTATACACACACACACGCACACACACACGCAGAAGCACTTGTTAACACCTGGGGAGTAGGTATGAATATTGAGTGAAGTCTTCTTCTAATTCTGCTGTTCATGTTGTGGTTATTTTTCTGTTCTCCTGCATACACCCCAGTTTGTGATTGGTATATAAAGGCATAGGAATGGTTGTTTGGTTGAGACATTTGCAAAATGCGGGTGGTAACCTTACCCAACTTGACTGATTTGAGGGCAGAGGATGGTAAAAAGCAACGCTTGACATTGCAAGATCACTGACCCTGGTATTGGTGCATCGAGTGCATCCTGAAGCAGTGAGGGGGTGCTGACTGTCCAGCAGCCGTATCACAGAGGAGCAGCTGCAGACCTGAGGGGGCGGAGCCTGGAGAAGAGGGAGAGGAGGAAGGGTAGCAGTTACATGCAGATATTCGAAAGGGCACAGACTTGTATGTCGCTCCAGATAGAAGGAGGATTCATGGGTAAGGATTGCAAATAGATAAATCTCCACGTAAAGAGAACTTTCAAATAATTAAAACTGCGAAACGGTGAGCCGGGCAGGCTAGGGCACAGGGCACTGACCGCCCTGTTGGCGTAACCTGCGTCAGCTGGGGGCACAACCAGCGGGACTTCTGTGGGCTGGGACCTCTCCGAGCTCTGCCAACTTCCGACTTCCATGATTCTCAGCCGGCACGTCTTTAACAAAGACGGGATGATGGCAGTGGGGGCAGGTAGGAGAGGGTAAGGGGGGGTCAGTGGTGACGGAGGGAGACTTGACTTAGGGTGATGAATACACCATACAAGGTACAGATGGTGGACTGTAGAATTGAACACCTGAACCCTATATAAATTTATTAACCAATGTCATCCCAGTAAATTCAATAAAAAATAAACATTTGTAAAAAAAGTTAAGCAGCTCCGTCCAATATAGGTTTTTGGTTTTTCTTTTGGTCACAATTCTCAAAAAAAAAAAAAAAAAAAAAAGAAGGAATAACCACAACATCACCAAAAAATGGGATGGATTTCTGGGGGGCATTGGAGCGTTTCTGCATTTCTAGGAAACAAAGCCCCTCGTTGCTCGGAGGGCGGTGGTCCAGCTTGGTGGGGTTTAACCAGCACATCTCATCTCGGTTGAAGGGAGCGGTTGGGCTGCAATAGTCGTCGCGAGAGTTTGAGCAGGTGAGTGAGTGGGTGTACAGGCCGAGTTTGGACCGTTTTCTTCTTTTTCAAGAAATATGCTGCACTTCTGTACCTGAGTTGTCCGTTCTGTAGGTATTTTACTTTATTTATCTTATGCGCTCCAAATGCGAAGGTAGTTTAACCCTATATTTTTAGAGGCCTGAAAAGAATTGTTTAAAGTTTGGATACAAACCCTTGGCATCAGTAACTATTCTCAATGAAAGAGGCCACAGAGATCGTCTGGTCTCATTGCCTCACGTACAGAAAAAGACTACGAGATCCATGCCACAGTGTCTCCAAGAACAGTGAGCCGATTCAAACCCTCCCTTCTTATTCCCGCTGCAGTGCTTTTCCACAGTTACGTTATATTTAGGATTCGGCAACAACTACCATAGGAGAAGCACCTGTAACCTGCCAGGCATTGTGTGGGCTGAGCATTGCACACACATTTTCTTATTTAAGACATTATCCATCAGGAGTGTCTCTTAGAACCAGTGGTAGGCCAGTGGCTTTCTGTCACCTTTCTTACCATGTGGGTTTCTCCATAAATGGTAACCAGCTCCGAGACCCTCCCTGGGCTTAGAGAACGCCCACCGCCACCAGCTCCGCCGGCCCGGGAACCGGTTTGGGCCCTGTTCCCCTGTTTCAGCCCATCTGTCCAGAGGACACTGGAACTCCTACAATGTTCTAATGCTCCTGTGTAACGAAAAAAAAAGGACAGTATAAATTTCAGCCTGTTGTGGTTGAACTACTCCCCCAGGGACCCGAGTGTGGTGGCCGAGAATTTGTCATTAAACGAGGAAACTCATTGCGGACTCCAGCCGCACGTCGTGCTCTGGTCCATGTGCTGTCGAGGGCTGTCACGCTTATTCCTGTCCCCAGATCTTCGATCTTTTCCCATGAAGCTAATATTTCTCTCCCTGGAGTGTCCGACCCCTGTCACCTCAGCATAAAGACCAGGAAGAGACGTCCTTTTGCAGCACCTGAGGACAGATGTGGCCACGTGCTGGTTATGATCCTAAGCAATGCAGACAAATATTATTGTCACTGAGCTCCAAGCTTTGCTTATTTCTTTGTAATTCCCCTGGGGTCACGCGTCTGCCACCCGGAGCAGACTCTGGCTTGATGTGACAGCGTGCTGTGGTCTTCTCTCTCACCGGTGGCACAGCAGCCTCTAGCCTCACTGCACAGCTCTCGGAACCAGCGACACTTTCACTGTCCTCACCGACAAGGCCCACAGCGAGGAAGAGGAGGAGAACAGCTGAGGCAGCGGGTCCGATTCCAGGAGTAGGTGCGAACCAAGGTGGAGATAGTCAAGGAGGCTTCGATGGGGAAAGGCCTTTGTCTTTAAAGAAGAGCTTCCAGGGACCAAGCCTTTACAACCAGCATGAGACTGGGGCGTCTCGCCAGGAGGATGTGTATTCAGAAACCCACGTTGTGTTGTACAGAAATCCAGAGGGCTGAATATGAGCATCACTCACAGGGCGTCCTAAGAGCTGGGGAGAAACTGCCTGAGGGCACTTGCTTTCCGGCACAAGGTATGCCATTGGCCTGAAGTCTCCCTTTGGAATGAGAAGAGAGGACACCTTCGGGTAGGACTGGGGTGGGGAAGGGGCCAGTGGGGAGCTCCCATCGTTAACGGGCTATGGAGCCTTAATGAATACTTCTCGTTTCCCTGGAGCTTCCTCCTTGGGGTGTCTGTGATTTCTCCCAGTGTTGCCACCGCTGAATGGTTCACTCAGAAGCACAAGTGGGTGCAGAAAGGGGTGCACCGTGAGCATCCAGTTCTAAGGAACTACTGAACGCAAAGGACCTCCGACGCTGGCGCTTGGAGAAGGGAGTGTGCTGTGATGAACTGTGAGAAGCAGTGCGGAGTCCAGCACTTGAGAGAGTCCGCGTCACTGGAGAAAGCTTCCCCTTTGGGTGTGAGGCGGCACACTCGGCATAGGTAGGCTAGCTGACGGTCCTAGGTGCCCTGCCACTTGGGAGGTAGGGAAGTAGGTGCCAGTAAGAGCTCCGGTCACCTCCTTTTCTGTCCCCTCCAGACCTCAGGGGGTTTCATGAGTGCCCAGGGTCTGACGTTTCACGCAGGATGCAAGAGCCTGGTGAAGTGAAGCTGTCTCAGATCCAGTCATAATTGAAATAACAGAGGAGCCCTGGCCGGGTGGCTCAGTTGGTTGGAGCATGGCCCCATATGATGAAAGATTGCTGGTTTGATTCCCGGTCAGGGCATATCCCTAGGTTGTCGTTCGATCCCTTGTTGGGAGGCAACTGACTGATGTTTCTCACATCAATGTTTTTTTCTCTCCGCCACCCACCCGCCTTCCTGTCTCTCAAATCAGTAAGCACATCCTTGGGTGAGGATTAAAAAAGTATTAACAGTTAACGTGTATAGCATGCCAACTTTGTGCTGTGCGCTTCATTTCTTTTAGCCCTCACAGATTGTATCAGTGTCCTCGTTTATGGGTGAGGCAAATGAAACTTGGAGAGGCCAGGACAGTTGTTCAAGGTCAGCAGCTGGGGTGGAAATCCAGGTGCGCCTGACCCTGGAGCCCAGCCCTGAACGGCGCTGCCTCCTCCCAGACTTGGCTCCGGTGCCGCGCTTGTCGGTCTGTCCCACGCCCATTCTCCTTCTTGCACCTGGCTTCAGAGGCACAGGGGAGGTGCAGCAGTTAAGTGTAAATCCTTATGAAGAAATCTCGAGAATTAATTTTGGGAGGACGCGTGGAGCCAGTCTGCTCCCGGGCCTGTTGCCACAGGTCCCCTTGCAGGCGCATGTGGAGGCTGACAGCGGGGTGACCGGAAGGCTAAAGAGGAGAAGGTGAATCCGGAGTTGCAACGTTCCCTTTGCTAATTTCGCCAGGCTTTGTGTGGAAATCCCACATTCCGACTACTCAGGGCAACTACTTGGGATTCGATTTCAAAGAATATTTCTTTTTCTCCTAGTATATCAAACGTTTCTCTCTTTCTTTTTAACTCTCAGGGATCTCTTAGTGACATGTTGATGTAAAAAGCTGTGGGTCAGTTTTCATAGTCTACGTTTCCATTTTTCCTTGCAACTTTTCTTCATTCTAATACCTTTTCTTGAACTGAAGCTCTTCACTGTCATAATGGTGTTTGGTCAAGAGGGTCCTTACCCTCAGGTGCTTTTTATGTCTGCCGGTTTTGTTTCGACTTCTTCCTCCTTTCCCCTTTCCCTCTGACCGCTCCGTTTTTCCTCCCTTACTGTCGGTCATTGTTCTGAAGCTCACCTCACCACTAAAGAATGTATCACTAAAGAAAGTGCTAGAGAGATGTTCTGTATTTTGCATCTGTGATCTCTTACAAAATGCAGATAAACTCCGCTCACTCACTGCAGTCACCTGAGTGCCTTTACACACAGAGCCCACAGTGAGTGAAGGGACATACCTGTCACCAGTCACCTTGGTCGCCTGTCAGATGTACCTCCTAACCCTGTAACCAGGACGGGGTAAGTTCTCTAATGAATTGTAAGTGACCAGTCTCTCTGCCGTTCCGTGTAGTTTCTGGGATGCATTTCTTCTGGAATATTTGCTCACAAATTGGACTGATGGGGAAAAAAATTGTAGCACGTGACACATTTTAGAGCATCGTTCAAAGACCAGAGATTTGGACATTGTTCCAGCAGTTTGGATTTTCTTTTTCCTTCAACACAGTGTATTTGAGTGCAAGGACCTGCTGCCCGGGCCCCCGAGGGCTGCTCTTCCTCTCTGCTTTTAGTGTGATGACTAAAGATAAGCAGACACCTTAGTATTTTAGGTCTGTTTTCCCAAAGGACACTGGGAATTAAAAACGACCAAGTGTCCATTGACAGACGCTTGGATAAACAAACTGTGGCTCACCTGTTAACGGTTCACGAAAAGGAATGAAATTCTGACGTGTGCCCTGACATGGATGAACCTGAGGACATCATGCTAAGTGACACATGCTGGTCACAGAGGGACGAACCTTGTGTACTCCCTCTTCTACAAGGTCCCTCGAGTGAGCCAGTTCAGAGACAGAGAGTGCAGCCGTAGTTCTCAGGCCCGGGGAGGGGGCAACGGGGACAGAGTTTCCGCTTGGGAAGAAGAACAAGTTTTGGAAATGGGCCGTGGCGATGGTTGCCCAACAGGGTGGATGTGCTTAATGCCCCTAAAACGTACACTACAAATGGTTAAAAGGGCAAGTTTTTAGTGTTGCATATCTGTTTTACCAACATTAAAAATATGTTTTAGGAAGTGCTGTTGTTACAGAGCAAAAGGCTGAATGGGGCACCCCGCGACTCCCCAGCCCTGCTCTAGGTCCGTTTCGCACGCCGCCAATGGAAAGGCATCTCTCAATACCAGAGACTTGTGAAAAGGAAAAGAATTATTTATTTACATGTTATACAGGTCTGGGATAATGACTTAAGGTCTCCTTTAAAATACTGAAGTTCTCTAGAATACCCATAAACACCCACAGTCCTTCCTTCCCCCACCCTGCCCAGTCCAGGGCACCGTATCTCAGGGAAAGAAGTAGAAGCGTGATTCAGGCAGATTCTCGGTTCCAGCACCATCCGCTGTGTCACCACTGCGATCTCCGATTAATCCAAAACCATGCGGCACCTTCTCATCGCCCACCAGCAAGAGTCCTTTCACCCCTTTCCTTCAAGGCAAAGTCTCTGCTGCTTCCTAGGCCACGTGGCAAAAAAAGGCACCCAAAGCCACGTGGTCCTGCCTCTGTCTCTCAGGCTGAGGGGTCCCCACTCCTCAGCTGCGTGGTCCAAGAGCGAATCCTTCCCGCAGCGTCTCTCCTGCACTCCCCCAAACCGCCAAGAGAGAGCCCAGCATCGCTGCTACATCTTGCTTCCCAGCCTCCCAAGGCACGTGGCAAAGGGAGCCCCAAAGCTGCTCAGTTCTCCCCTCTCACCAAAAGCCGCGTGTTCCAAGCCAGAGATATGGCTGCTGTGTCTGGGTTTAAATCCCCCGCACCAACCTTCCTCTTGCAGCCCCATTTCCGACTCCTCCTTCAATTGGCTACACCTGCCAGCTCTTCATGTTCCTTCAGTTTTTCTGGGCTGCCATGTTAGCTGTGGGCAGGGATGACCCCATGTCCCAGAGCCAACCATCTCCAAGTTTTCATGCAGGCGCAGGCGCTGTGTCTAGGGGAGTTGCCTCTCGCTACATCCTGGGTGGAAATCTCTTCCATCCCCCTGGCTCAAAGCATGGCCACAGCTATTTAACATATCTATGGAACCAGTTAAAGGTTATAGATATGTTAAATGACCATGGCAGAGGCTGGCTGCAAAGCTGCTGCCATACCCAAAGCTCTGAATGCTGCTCCAGGAGTCCCATCCCCCACCCAGCTCAGACCTGTGGGGGTGAGGACATTCTATATACATATTTCTAATATTTCCTGGATACCTTGAGTTCTGGACCCACTACAAATCCTTGTTTGGGCCCATTACTTGGCTGCACCCTGTAACACTGTGGGTGAAGCTAGCCTTATGAAAACACTCTGAAGCTCCTTATATATAAATTGGTGACCTCGTGTATCTGTCTTCTGTGGTCACAGACCCCATAGGGCCAGACACTGAGATAGCACATCGTGACCCTTTCACAGAAGTGACTCATTTCCTCCATCGTATGATGAATAAAGAAATGAGACAGAGAGTTGAAGTTCCGGATCACTTTGTATTGGATCAGTCGTCATTCTATGTTCTGGTTAAATACAATATGGTCTTTTTTTTTTTTTTGCAACCTCCCCCAGCTGTTATTCCTAAAGACACTGGCATTTAGTTAGGCTTGACCTTTTCTGAAGGAGCTCATAAGAAATACATATGCCCTGATTCAGAACAGAAGAGTGTATGTTTCCTCAGGGGTCACTGTAGGCAAAGTGAAGGAATGTTGGTTCTAATTTGAGTACATCTTTTTTAAGGCTCCTTTTGGTAACACATTCTGGTTTTATCCTCTCCATCCATTTGGGTTAACACTGCTTCATTGAGCATTTTTTAACAATCACTGAGAAACTCCGGAAAAAGATTCCTTCCTTTTTTTTTTTTTTTTTAATACGGGTCATATTTGGAGCAAAAGAAGGAAGGAAAGCATCTGCCAGTTTGAGAAATGCTTTCCAAGAAAGTAGTTTTAGCGAAGTATAAGATTGAGCGGGCAATTCAAGAAATGAGAGGAGAAAAGAACATCGCATATAGTACTACAAACGTGGCTTTTATACAGAAGTTTTAAATTCATAACGTCATTTCCGTTGTAGGATCTTGTTTAATGCCCACAATGGCTCAGCGACACAGTTCTCATTACACTACAGGCGAAGCTGTGAGACTCCAGTTAGTACAGGGGGCTCGTTCAAGGTCACACAGGCTCAGAGTCACATACCCGTCCACAGCACCTTGGTTGGCGTCCCGATGTCCAAGGCCCAGGCCTGAGGGCTGGGTTTGTGTCACGGGGCTGGCTCCCCGGAGTCAACCTTCACCGTGGCTCCATGTCTATGTGACATGCATCTCCAGTTGTGAACAGATTTAAACCGATTGGTGGCTCCTCCGCATCTACTAGAGCAACGGCCAGGACTGGACGACTTGCGGGCCCAGGACAGACAGAAGTGGGCCTGTGGCTCAGACGGCATTAGAAATGTCAAGACGGAGAGAGCGGAGTATCGAACCCAGCACGGACAGTGCACCTTCGGAGCTGGCGGTGGCTTTCCCTTGTGCCCTTTTGTTTGTTTGTTCCAAATGTTTAATTTTTCTCCCCAGCTTTATTGAGATGTAATCGACAAGTTGGAAGATATTCAGAGCGTGCATCGTGATGGTGATTTGCAATGCGTTGGCACTGTGAGAGGATTCCCATCTCGTTGATGATCACACCCATGTGCACACATGTTTATCTGTGTGTGAGAACATTTAAGTTCTGCTCTCTCAGCCAAGTTCAGTTAGACCATAGCGTGTTACCAACTCCAGCCACCACGTGAAGACCTCATTCTTCGAGCTGAAAGCCTGTCCCCTCCCCCCCACTTTTCTGGGTGGACTGGTCACATTCCTCTCTGCTCGACAGAGGAAAGGGCCAGGAGTTAAAGGAAGAGTAGTTCGTGGTCCTGAGGCCTGACCTCGCTTCTCTAACCCGAAGTTTTTGATTGGATGTTTGCTCTGTCTCCTCAAGGCATGAAAATGTTCCGTCCGTGCAGGTTTCATTGTTTGGTCGGCAACTTTTTGGCTCACTTAGCTTTAAAAAAATCCTCTCACCATATGAGAAAAAGGAGCAAAAGGCTTCACGCCCACCTGACATTCAGCTACAGCTTTGCTGACAGACCCCAATAGTGGACACACCCTTGAAGACATCGACAGATAAACACCGGTCCTCACAGGGCGGGACTGTACCGGAGAATATGAGGACAGAGGGGCCTGGTGGTGGCGTCTGTCACGTCTGGGTTCGAGCAGGACCTTGAAGCCCAGTTCCTGAAGGCACAGCCTCCTGGGACTGACTGTCCCCATTAGCCCTAGAGAGCCTGGCACCTTCTGGATGGTCCTTTCCTGGGGTCGGATCTGGACTGTGGCTCATGTCACTCCGCTGTGGCCCCATCCTCCTCCATCTGGCTTTTGGTGACCTGAAGACTTGTGTCTGGGCTGCCATGGAGACTCGCAGTAGAGAGAAGTGGCTTAGCTTTAAGAAGATTGTTCTAATTATCTCGAGGCACCAAGTGGTGCTCCATTTGCATTTCAGACGCTAAAATCAGAGGGCAGATCTCTGAGAGGTTAATTTTGTGAGTGAATCCTTAATAAGAGAGACACCAAGACTAGACTCTGTATGCCTTAGGCTGGCTTTGCAGTTGGAAGATGCAAAATAACACTGATAAGATTAAAGCTCCTTTAGTGACTCTTAGGCAAGCCTCACGCTCTTTTATTTGCAAATGATCTCTGCCCTCCAGATCGCAGGGGACTCCCTGAGCCAGCCCCACCCCCCTCATTCCCTGTCAATTTGTAGGGACAAGAAAGCAGATTCCTCTCCTACGAGTCACTGCAAGACATGGACCAGCTAGTCGGTCCCCTGCTTTCTGGCAGCTAGACCTGTTCGCTGGGGATCCAGGTCAAGGTCATTTATCAATCACCATAAATATGTCCATCATAAAACAGTCCTTCTGAATTGCAGGCATTTTCTTGGACAAACTCGGGGAAATGCAGCCTAAGGAAGACTAATGCATCCTATTCAACCCTCAAGAGCAGATGAGAGAGCAGCCTCATTTGTGAAATTACATTCAATTACGGATAAACATGGATTGGACTCGGGATGCAAATATAAGAAAGATAATTGTACCTCATGGGAATAAATCTGATGGCTCATTTTCTCTTAAAATTATACAATCCATGGTCAAGTCCTGGGGTAGAAATCCACGAAGTGTCCAGCCCTACAGGTGGAATTGACTTCGGGAGAGCTGGCAAGTATCATCTCAGCCTGCCATGTCCCCAGACAGACAGATTCAGCACATTTTAAACACAGTGCTGCACCCCTCTCGAAAGATTTAACTTTAGTGTTTGCTAAGTTTGCAGCTTTTTTTGAAGCAAGAAAATTGAGGTTGGTTCCATTCCTGACCTCGCTGGGTTGCGTGTAGGTGATGTTCAGGGTTATCGGAAGGAAGCAGCAAGTTGGCTGCCTGCTCAGAAGGTGTCATGGTGTAACAGGATGCCACTTACTTTAATGTGCCCTAGGGCTCTGCTTCTTCCAGGGGAGTCCAACCCGAGGCCCACGGGCCACATGCGGCCCAGGATGGCTATGAAGGTGGCCCAACACAGTGTTAGAAATGCGTGAGAAATAGAGGCAGGGGGAACCGGTGATTTGATCCACGTGCCTTTATGTGATGCTGCGCTGAGGGGCAGGCTGAGTTGGGGTGGTCTTCAGCAGCAGGGGGAAGGCAGGAGTGGGGTTTTCAAAAGAAAAATCAAGGGGTTTTTAAAAGAAGCAGCACGGGGTTTGTGGCGGGATAGGGGAGGGCTTAGTCTCTTGTTCTTCTGGGCAGGTGCCTCCGAGTTTCAGGATGTGAGCTGGGACAACAGGTTAGGTAAAGGGCGGGGCTGTTCCCAGGTACAGGAGGGTCAGTCTGGCCACTGGCCATTGTGTCTGGTGCCAGGTGTCTACTGTGCTCATGGGAGAGAGTTCTGATTAAGCCACCACGGGCTTCCAAGTGAGTCAGGACAACGGAGTCATGCGCAGTCCAGAGGGTTGGAAACTGGCCGGACTGGGTCATCAGCAGTCTGTCAGGTTGGGGAACTGGCCTAACCCTTTCACACAAAATTATCAATTTCCTTAAAACTTTTTTTGGCTCATCAGTTTTCGTTAGTCTTTGTGTATTTAATGGGTGGCCCAAGACAACTCTTCTGCTTCCAGTGTGGCCCAGAGACACCAACAGGTGGGACACCCCTGCGAGACACCGCTAATGATATCCACATCATCCTGTTAGTGCTAATAGTAGCTAACTCTCATTGCGTGTTTACAGTGTACCTGGCACTTCACTAAGAACTGTATACTAATTATATTATTTAATTTTTATAGAAACAGTTTGATGTAGATTCTGTTGCTAACCTAGTTTTAGAGAAAGAAGAGACAGAGGGTCAGGGAGGTTAGGGAATGTGCTCAAGAACAGTTCACTAAGGAGTGACGGAACTGTGGGCAAACCGGGTTCTTCCTGGGGCCGAAGTCTCTGCTTGTAACAGCTGCACCGCTGGTGCAGAACCGTTTGACTCCCTGCAATGGTAAATCGGTCTCAGCGCACTTGCTCGCAATAGTCAAATCTACCTTCCTGTTGAACTTGGCAGCAAAGGTCGCCGGGATTGACCTGTGTATCTGCAACGGGTACATCAGGTACCAAGGAGATATGGAATAGAGGCACCATTGCCCCGCTGAGTTGTTCCGATATCATCCCTGGGGAACTTCTGGATGGACCGTCTGCCACCAGACGTCTGAGGACACATTTTTATTACACGGGCCTTCTTTGTATTTCTAGCCTGTCCGTGGGCTACGTAATAAAATGTGGGCATGTTAATATTTGTGTCTTATCAAAAACAATGCCCCTTTTCCATTAATTCTTCTTTCAGATTTTTCTTCCTCAATATCGAATACTTGGAACATGGTGTGTAGGATGAAAAAGACTTGGGAGTATCAGAGGGTGCTCTTAACCTGCAGTGTTATATGGGAACCTTTCTCCTAAGAACCCCAAGTACTTTGCGAGTTCCCTATTTGTGAGATGCGCTGTTAACTCCAGCTCTAGCTGGAGAAATAAAAACAGAGTGAGGAAACAGGGTTTTGAAATAGCCACCATATTGGCAAGTAAATCGGATCCTTGTCTTTTTCATTTTTTACAGAGAATTCGAATACCTCCCCACCTCTGCAGTCATGAGGAGCTCTTCCTCTTTCATTTTGTTGCTTAGATTGGCATTTGTCCCATGAGAAATCACTGAAGAGGTTTAGTTTTCTTTCTTCTTTCTTTTGAGACAGCCTATTTCTTCTCTGCCAAAATTATCCAAAGAATGAATTGGATTTCAACCAGAGATGGGAGGACTTGACATAAAGTGGCTTCGTCTGGCTGATATCAGTATTTTCACATTTCTCTTCTGGAAAGAAAATAACTACATATTGATATTTCAGAATTACAGGTAGTCCCCATGACTGACTGCCGCTGTTTCCTGCTTCTCTCATATAAAAGCATCTATTGTGCTTGTCTCGGGCATTCTGCTTACATGCAAGACAGCTGGATGCACACAAGTAACCAAAAGTCTTGTGCCCATTCAGCATCATGGTGACCTAACCTGGGCCAGGTCTTAAAAGCAAGCCTGGAGGAATGTGACTCCGCCTGCACAGGGACCACTGGCCTCCAGGAGTTCCTTATGGAGGACAGAAAACAGGGAGCCCTGACAGGACAATGGATTTAAAATCTGGCAAACTGAATTCTGGGTCAGGTCTTACCTCCGGTGTGAACTTGGCTAGGTTACCAAGGTTCTTTCGACCTCAGCTTCCCTAACAATAAAAGGGAAATAATGGACCAGAAAATCTCTTAAGTTCCTGCCAAGTTTAAGTTCGAGGATTACATGATGCTCTGTGCCCAGGGTCTTTCTGATACCTGCTTTCGCAGGAGGGCAAAGAGCGATGCTCTTTCACTCTCTGTGTGGGGGGAGGGGCATTCCCATGGAGCCCCCTGCAGACAGGGGCTGAGCCCTGCCGAGTCTTATCCAGCGAGCAGCTTAAACCCTTCCCAGTGGTCAGAAATGCCACTTGGCAGCCTTCCTAGGTTCTTGGCGTGTGCTACTAAAGCAGGCTTCAGGCTCTCTGATATTCTCTTTGCTTAGGATGCCATGCCTACCAGCTTCGTGGGCTTTCGTGTGATGGGGAGAAGGAAGTGTTTGGGTCCCTAGAATACACACCGAAGGCAGGCAGAAGTGACGACCCTGAATTTGGGTAGAGCTGACACCATAGCCCCAAATGTAGAAAGCGAAAATCGGACAGAATTAAAGGGGTAAAGAAACGAATCCATTATCATAGCGGGGGCTTTAACACCCCTCTCTCAAGACCTGATGGAAGGAAGAGTCAGGCGAAGAAGCCAATACGCACATAGAAGACCTGAGCAACCCCACAAATAATTTTGCCTCTTCCGTGGGCGCAGATCGCTGTGCCCAGGGGTGGCACAGTGCCGTTCCTCTCCGAGTTCCCCCACCCGACCAGTTTGCTGGCTCAGAACGCAACTCGAAGGCCTGATTTCATTCAGGTTATGTTTTTGGACTAAAGTTAGCTAGAATGAATGATAAATAAAATAAAAAAATCTCCAAACCTTTGGAAATGAAGAAATTTCAGCAGAAATTAGGTAACATTTTGAAATGAAATGATAATGAAAATCCAGCATATCAAGTACTAGCTAACTGACTAACCACCCCTGAAGCGCGCATTCCTGATTAAGGCATTTTCGATGTAAACTAAGCTTCCCCACAGGGTGAATCATTACTAACTCCCGTATGTCGCCCACTATCTACGCCGAAGGACTCTTTGTTAAAATAAAGTGCTGAGTGTAACAAGGTAGAGATAACTCTAGTAAAGCCAGCGCTTTAGGTGAGATTTCTAATTGTTAAATAAAGAACAATGCTTGGATGAAGCTGTTTTGGAACATACTTACTCTATATTCATCCACCCCACCAAAAAAAGCCACTTATTCTATCATATATTCATCCATCAAAAGAAAATGAATGCAAGGTCACATGTAATTTCTAGGTGATTTCTCAGCATTCAACCATCACTGGTTATCTGTCGAATTACCGTCTTCTTCCATCTCCCTGTGCGTGTCTTTGCCCTGTGGAAGCCTTCCTGGGAGCAGAGGGACTTAGGAGGCATGAGAACACGGACTGCCACACTTCATAGTCTAAACAGGGGTGTCCAGCCCGTGTCCCACACGCTGCGTGTGGCCCAGGATGGCTAAGAATGAGGCCCAACACAAAATCGTAAATTCACTTGAAACATTCTGAGATTTTTTTTATGATTACATGTTGCAATGTATTTCATGTGTGGCCCAGAGATGCCAAAAGGTCAGACACCCCTGGTCTGACATTTTCAACCTGAATGCTTGACCGCGAGCGGAGAAACTGGAAATTGAATCAGAGACCCTCGGGGACAACCCACACGATGAGTCAGCTCCTTGTGAAGGTTGCCACTGTTGGCTTAAGCACTGTTGCACGTGCTTAAGTAGAAGCTGGTGGAATATCATCATTTACTCCACCAGCAAAATCTTCACTGGAGAGGCAAGGGAGCTAAGGAAGAGCATGCTGAGGACAGAGCTGCGAACTGTGACTGAGAACTGTTGGTCCACAGGCATCATCAGACAAAGGGAGGGGTGGGGAAAGTCTAGTAGCTGGCAGCCTTCTCTCAAGGGGACACGTGGGGACGATCTCTCTGAAGGTCTCTCTGATGGCATTCAGTCACAGGTGCTGGGCTTTCTTCCAGAAAAGAGTGTGGATTGTCGCGTTTTCCTGCTCTCGATAATATAGTCATGGATGTTTCACTTCCTCTCAGCCGGGAATTTTCAATGATTGTATCGCTGCCCTCACGAGCTGCCCGTGAGAAAGGCTGGTCTTGCCCATTTGGGCTCGTGATTCTGTCCTCCACGGTGGGGACCCTGGGAGCACCAGGCAGGGAAGGCTGGGCTCCTGTCCCTCCCCTGCCTCAGTTCCCCTCCCTGACTCTCATTCCCCTCCCCCTTGCATCGGATAGTAAAGGAGGCTGAAGAAAATGTGACATCTTGGTCTGTGTGAGTGAGAAGAGGCGAGGAAAATCAGCAGGTGTTGAGAGAGGGCAGACACAGTCACGTTAAGGAGACAGCGGGTTGACAAACTAATATGGTTACTGTCGAGGGAACTTCGCGTTTTCCCTACCAGTTTTTATCCACATCGGATATCTCTCTGTCGATGCTAGTAACGGCTCACATTACCACCTCTGCTCAAAGAGAACGGTGTGTGGAAGCTCCGGCTCAGGACAATTCTCAGTCAGTGTCCTCGGCGGTGACCCATATTGAAAATGTGAGGGAGAACCACACAATGGCTGAGTGTGTGTATACACGTGCGCACAGGCATGCACGTGGTTTCCTTTCCTGCAGAGGGTCGCAGCCCTTTATAGATGCAATCTGGATGAACCCAACATCATCAGAGTAGGAAGAAGTTAAGTCCTTCTGCCCAGGTAGACAAAGTGATGCAGCCAAGGTTACTGGAGAGTTTAGAGGTCAGCTAGAAGCCTTACTTCATGCCAACTTTTTCCGGCCATGTTCCATGGGGAGGGAGGCAGAGATTAGTATCTGGTTTCATTTTTTAGGACAGGAAAACCTGACTGAATCGCTGGAGACACACAGCTGACCCATAGATAAAAAAGTAGTGTAATTTCAGTGACCCGAGAGGTTTCTACTTGCGGATTTTCTGTGTCTCCACTAACAAGTAAAGGAGGGGTCCAGGGAAGCGAAGACCACAGCGTTGCTTCAGAAGTCACAGGATTCTTGGAAATAGCTTGTTAGCACCCATGGCTTCCAGAGGAAGCAGCTGAAGGCCTGGGCCAGAAGGGATGGAAATGTGCAAAGAAGCCTTGTTTTGCTGGGGTTTTACTTGTGGTGTTCAGGCTGGTAGGTCTGGCGCCCAGTACAGTGACCGTGGATGGCGAGCGAAGGGCGTGGACTGTGTATGGGGGTCATTTTCCCGAGGGGCCAGTCCTCCCCACTCCCAGAATCCACAGAGCTAGGCCGGGAGGGGGCATTTCTTTCCTCCCTGTTCCCTGACTTTCCAGCGCACACTCTGTTTCCGGCCAGAGAGCTTCCTGTCATCGGTTACAATGACGACTCTCATGAAGAACGCTGGGGGCTCTTTGGACTTGTGTGTCTTAGACGTCCACTCTCGCAGCCCCAGGGCAGGGCACTCAGAGGCTTTCCTTCCAGACCTGAAATTCCTGGGGACGCCGTGGGCGACGTGCCCGGGGGGACCGATGGCGCCAGGGCACCCACCTCACGCCCGTGAGTGCGATGTCTGAGAGCCTGGGTGCTCTTGGTCCCAGCCGTCCGTCAGCTTTAGAAAGTGCCAGTTCGATCTGAAGAAACGGTCTTGCTCACTTAGCCGACATCCTGATTCCTAAGAAGGACGCGTTTGCAATAAATACAGCTCACATTTGAAGACGGAGTCCTTCAACACACATTGTAAGTGTTCTGAGCTAGAAAGAAAGACAATTACTTGGTGAAACAAGCCTGTAACACTGTGCAACCCCAACAATAGGCTGAGAACCGGGTTTGTTGTAAGTAACATAGTAATAACACCTGGTGTAATACCTGCTAACATGCTCGGTGCCCGCAGCAAATTGGCAGGAGCTGCTTCTGCTGTTGCCAATACCTTGTCAAAAACTGACTTAGAGCTCCTTCCAAACTCTGAGAAGAACATCCAGGACAAGGGTGCGTATGTAGTCCTCCAGCTCCACCAGGGCAGAGGCTGGCTCCTAGCCAACCAGAGAGTCCCACGGAATTAGAGAAGCAATCCCACCACGAGCAGGGAAGGGGCCTCAGGGTGGCAAGGTGCTGAATAAGAATGCGATGAATTAATTGAGTTGTGTCTCACCCAAGAGTCAGGGGGAGGATCCAGGTGAAGTTCATGTCCTTCAACAGCTCTGCTCTTTTCTCTCTGGAGTGAAGATGCTGCCTCCATCCCATGACAATCGAGGAGGGAATCTTTCCACGGAACCCAAGGCTTAGTGACGTCACAGAGGACAGAGAGGCAGGTGGGGGCTGGGCGCTGCTGATAATTAGAGACTAAGCACATCTGGATGCTTTATCTTAGGCATCCTGGTGATCCTGCGGCCAGTACCAGCATCCGCACCTCGCAGATGCCTTCGAGGACTCGTCATTGATAAGAGACCAGGTTGTCTAGTGTGATGTGTGACAGGGAGAACTTTAAAACCAGACTGAGTGGCTCTGAATCTTGGCTTTGCTTCTCAGTAGCTGTGTCACTCGAGAACAGCTTTCGATGTCTTTGTGCTTCGGTGTCTAGGTCTGCAGAATAAAGGTAATAACGTGCCTCACCGAGCTGCGATGAGGACTACACTAGCTGATGTACGGAAAGCCCTCGGAGCCAGACCTGGCCCGTGTGAATACTGTTTCGGTGTCTGTGGTCGTGGCGGCTTGTTTTCAGCTGTGCTGAGAGACTTTGGCTTATATTAGTTTCATACGAGGGTTCTTGGTTACCTGTTGTTCTATGACTTTATAAAAGCAAGTGGAGTAAAGTTATTCTGTCTCTTGCATCTGAAAAGAGATGATAATCCTGCTTTGGCCTACAAAGGTATTGTCGAGGTTCATTTTTTAACTACAGAGCAATTTTTATTTTATTTTTTTATTTTTTAAAACCCTTACCTGAGGATATGTTTATTGATTTTAGAAAGAGCGTGTAGGAAGGAGGGAGGGAGGGAGACAGAGAGAGAGAGAGAGACATCAGTGTGAGAGAGAAACTGATTGATTGTCTCCCATACACACCCCAACTGGAGATCGAACCCTCAACCTAGGTATGTGCCCTGACCCATAACTTTTTGGTACACAGGACAGTGCTTCAACCAGCTGAGCCACCCAGCCAGGGCCAGCACACTCTTTAGATGGAGGATGATTGTAGTCCTGGGCTAGTGGTGAGAACTCACGTCAAGTTAGACTGTGACGTGACGCATCAACAACTGCAGGTTTGCTGAGACTCGCACATATTTGGAGGCACGCGGCTGCCCACAGTAGTTCTGTTCCTTCATCAACACACAGACAGAGGATGGCTGAGCCTCTTGCTACATTTGGCCACACCACGTGCTGTCTTCAGAACCAGGCCACGGCTTCGTCACGTGGCCACTACCGACTGCTGTGCACCCACCCCGGTGGCACGTCTGTGTGGTTCTCTGAGAACCTGGCAGTGGACTGAGCAAATCAACACGGACACCAGCTCCGGCCATGCACACTTCAGATAAGACCAGCTCTGGACCTGGGACAGACCACTAGGGTCTACTCTTCTGATCCCAGTGTCGTTTTGCCCACGGTTTCATACCCCCTTGACATGCAAGCTCTGTATAGCATGAGTGTCTTTCAGCTAGGGGTTTAGAGTTTAATGAAAACTGGGATAAAACATACATACTTTCTTTCATCTTGTCAAGAACGAGGTGCCGTGGGAGGGTACTGTGCTTGAGGAGAAGCAGCCACAATCCTTCTGGAAGACTCTACGGTTCGTTTATGTTAGACTGTGAGCTCAGTGAAGGTCAAGACTGGTTGGTCTTCTTCCAGGCTGTCTGTACAAATTTGGAGGAAGGAGAGGAAGGAAGGAAAGAGTTATGATTATACGTTATCTGGGTATGAAGGCAATACCTCTTGATAAGGAGAGTATCGTAAAAGGTTGGGGAGATGGAAGAACCCAGGACGGCAGCAGGTACTATGTCCTTTTGTGCTGTGAGTGGGCTGTGCCTGCAGACCTACCTGCTTTAATTGGAAAAGAACCTTACAGCAACTGTTTTTTAAACACACATGCTTTTGCCTAATTTGTCTTTTAAAGATTACACCTAGAATTTCATGTATCAATTTTCCTCATGATTATACCTCCCTAACACATAGATTTCATGTCTATTTGGCTATATGTGATTTGAATTAAACCCCTAATGTATAGACAATGCCAAGGTTTTCATGCTCCTTTTGGGGAGCGCTGGCCACCCTGTGTGTATACCACATGTCAGAAAGTCAGACACTGTCCCCAAATTTGGCGTTCACATTCTTAAAAGTGCTTCCTTCTTCCCACACAGATCTAACTAAATATTAGAGGTATTTAACCTTTCATTTAAAAAGAAATGTTTGATGTCCTGACTATTTCCAACAAAAGATCTGTGTTCTCCAATGCATTCTGTGGCGAGAATTCCTTAGTTCTTTTGAGAGGGATAAAAGCCCTCTCTTAAGTCCAGCAGACTGAAGATCAAGGGCATGGCAGCGCCACGGGTCTGAAGAGTGATTATCGTCCATGAAAGGAAGCTCGGTGGTGCCGGGATGTGTCAGCCCCCGGCTAGATCAGTGGAGGTGGGGCTAGACTTGGGAGTTTTACCCTGGGCCTCGCTGCGGGGTGGCCGGCTTGCCCTGGGAAGGTGTGATGATCAGTCTCTTCTCCCGTAAGGCTCTAATCATTTTCCAAGGTCACCCAGCTATGCGTGACAGTTAATGGCAGTGGCTCCTGGTGGGCCCATCATGGGAGTTAGAGGCATTTTCCGTAGGTTCTCCTGAGTGGGAGATGTGGCCCGTGCCCAGGCTGGCTTCCCAAGGAAAGGAGCCTGGCCTTGTTCTGGTCGTTCCTTCTAACCCAAGAGGCTGCTGAACACAATACCAATTCCCAGCCTTCCGGAGCTGTCCTGCCTTCCCTGCACACTGACCGGTGGGCAGGGCCAGGAAGTCAGGGCTCCGGCTGTGGGAGGAGAGCAGGCCCTGGGCCCAGTTTTGTCCGGGTAGCCGTATCCCAGCCACGTTCACGCCCCCTCCTCTGGACGTAGACCCTCATTCTAGAACTTCTTGACCCCTTTCTATCTTCCTTCGCATACACTTTCCTCTTTTCTCACTCTCTGCTCTTTCTCCTCTTCCTCAGTGAAGACTGCAGCTGTGGTCAGGGCGAGCCCCATCCCCAAATGAGGCTGGGAAAACAGGGACTGCAAAAGACCATAGTAATCTACAAAATTTAAATATCTTATATATTAACTTTCTACTGGAAGGCAAGCTGCATCATGATTTAACTGTGGAAAATTAAGCAATGAAATACAGTATTTGGAAAAGGCCCTACTAGGCTCCCACGATGCCTGGCTGTTCTGAATAGTCACAGGGAGATGGTTTCTCACGAGCAGACTTGGGGTCCATATTTGGGGACAACTGAAGCTTTGACAATGAAGGGTCATACACAAGCCACTGCGTACGGCTCTCAGCAATGGCCCTCCTTTCCTGCTGACAGATTTCTCTTCTGAAGAGCCTAGATCTTGAAAATCATTTCTTGTACACACTTACACAATGTGTAGATCTGGTGGCACAGCGTGTCAGGGAACACAAATTACCTTCACCCACCTGTGCGCTGTATTTTCAGAACACACCTAACCCATGTTTATCTTGGCGTCTTTAAATGGTGAAGGTCTTCCACTGTTGGAGATTTCATTTCCCACAGGTAATTTAAGTACGATTCTTTTAGAGTTTTTAAAAAGATGATTCCTCTTTGGTAACCACTAAATGGTCTTCCTTGCATATGAGTACACACATTTTTATATCAAATGTATCACTAGAGCTTTCGTTGCTTGGATTTCCTTTCTTTTCAATTATTACTCGGAATAGCGTTTCCTTCTAAGAGGGTGTAAGGAGACTAGTCTCTCTCAGGGTTCCCGCCGAAGCCTGCGAGCAGCTTGGGGCCTGGTTTCGTATGTCCCTCGGGGCAGCCTTGGTCACAGACACCCCTTGCTGTGTTTGAGTCTAGGACAGAGGATACAGCTGTAGACCACAGCCAAGGAGTTCAGTTTATTTGACTGGAAGCTCCGCCCTCTGCTTAACCATCTTCAATTTTTTGGATAACTTCATTGGCTAATAAACTGGCCAAACCTTCCAGGAAAGGGCTCTTAATTCCCTCATCAGTTATGTAGTTTCCAGTTTGTGCAGTACACCAGAGATTTAGCCTCAACGATGTCTGTCACTTCATCTAAGTTACGATCTTGTCTTCATATGTGAGTGGATTTGTTTCTCCGAATCAGTGGAGAAACAAATCAGTGACGGCACCGTGCCGTCACTCTGCTTGTTGCGTGTGGGCTCTGAAGACAGAGCGTCACAGAATATCACGGAGAGGTGCAAGGTATCTATGGGATTGCGTGAACCAGTGTTTTTCCAAAATGTGTTTAACTGCAAAGCCCCAATTTGAAACGAAATCCTCAACATATAAAACAGGTCCAAGCAGAGCTCCCCTGATTGAAGGGGGTAGTCTCACCGCCGTGTACTCCCCAGGAGGCCCCAGAGCCTGGCAGCCTCTAAAGTCCTCTAGGAGAGAGAACTCAGACCCTGGAGAGAAAACC